>JACEFZ010005271.1:0-62500 GCA_014155875.1 Cepaea nemoralis
CTGTGTAGAAGAGTAGGTGGATTGGTAAGTATTTGAATTAGAGGTTTGGCAGGTATATGTACTGAGGTGATTAAACGGATCTTTAGATAGACAGAGGGACGGACAGCATGACGGAAGAAAGGACGAACAGACAGACAGACAGACAGACAGACAGACAGAGCGAACAAACAAGTAAACTTTATTATTAAAGTTTTTTGAATTGGGCACGCAGGCCCGTCTGTCATTATGCCCTGTTGTCTTTCTCCGTTCGTGCATTATTGTATTAAAACATCTCTTTGATTTTTAGGCTGCATGACCTTTTGCAGGACGTTGCGACAAACCCCAGGTTGATGTTATAAGTAATGAGTAGTAGGTAGATTGGTTTTTTTCTAACTCCGAGTGACACGGGCTTACAGCATAAGATGACCAGAGGAATGATCAAAGGGAAACGAGGCAGAGGCAGACCAAGAGAAACGATGCAGGGTAGACTGAAACGGTGGCATGAAGGAATATCATCAGATGAGATGATCCATATCACAAGAACCTTTGTCTGTGGAGAGACATGGATCTCTACACCAGCTGACACGACACATTATGAGTTTCATGATGAAGATGATAGTGATTTTATAATGACATCGAGTCTGATTTGAAGAACTGTGAAAGATCAGAAATAAATATTATAATGGGTGATTTCAACGCAAAAGTAGGAAATCAAGGCAATGGATGCAGTGTAGGCAACCATAGTTTGGGAGAGCGAAACGAAAGAGGATAGAGACTTATAGCATTGGCAAAAGAACAAGAAATGGTTGTAGGAAACACCTGGTTTAAACAGTATCCTAGAAGATTATGGACATGGAGGAGTCCAGACAGCAGGATTAAAAACCAAATAAATTACATCCTGATTAGCAGAAGGTTTAAAAATGCGGTAACAGTCGTAAACACAATTCACAATGCAGATCAGATTACAGTGATCACAGATTAATTACAGGCACATTGAGGGTAAAGTTAAAGAAAGTCAAGTATACAACAGGAAACCCTAAATGTGATGTGTGCAAATTGAAAACTGACAAAGAAATACAAGTTAATTTGAACATAGAAGTAAAGAACAAATTTGATATATTGTCCGATGTAGAGATCATATTTCACGATGTGGATGATCAATGGGAAATGTTGAAGAATTCACTCAGTTGTGCTGCAGAAAAAAAAAAAAAAACTATTCCAAAACTAAAGAAAGTCGGTCATAAGACATGGATGACCGAAGATATTTTACAACTAATGGAAACAAAAAGACTGAACACAAATAATCCTGCCAAATATGAAGAAATTCACAGAAAAGTCAGAATATTATGTAAGGTGGCAAAAGAAGCATGGCTCGAGAACAACTGCATAAAAATTGAAAAACAACACAACAGTAAAAATACCAAACTAATACACAAAAGAATTCAGGAGCTTACTAATCAAAGAACACATACATAAGCAGGCTGCCTAAAGACAAAAGATGGACAAATCATAATAGAAGAAGATCAGATTTTACATGTATGATCAGATTATATGAAAGAAACTTTATTATGATAACAGAGGAGAACGGTATAATATTCAAAATAGTAATGACCGACCATCAATTTTGTTGATGGAGGTTCAGAATGCTCTTAACCATATGAAATCTGGTAAGACTCCCGGTTCAGACAGCATCACAACAGAAATGATTAATACTTTAGAAGATTATGGAATTGATAAAGTTATCAGACTGCTGAACACAATAAATGATACTGGAAATATACCTCATGAGTTATGTAACTCTATATTTATTGTATTTCAAAACAAATCAGGAGCCTTGGCACGTGATCAACATCGAACAATTAGTATAATGAGTCACATAACGAAGATTTTGCTAAGAATTATCATGCAAAGAGTGAGGAAGAAAATACAACCCGAAATAGGAGAAGAACAATGTGGATTTGTAGAAGGGTACAGGCAAGGGCACAGTAAATGCTGTGTATGTACTGAGAACAGCAATTGAACGTTCTATAGAAGTAAACAAAGATCTATATTTTTGCTTTACTGACTACGCAAAGACTTTCCATAAAGTGAGACATGTCGACATGATAAGAATGCTTGAAGATCTACAAATTGATGGAAAGGACCTTAGACTTTAAAACACATATATTGGAGACAACAAGTTGCCATAAGAATTGACAATGAAGTAGGTCAATATCAGCCTATTAAGAGAGGTGTTAGGCAGGGATGTATAATGTCTCCAGATCTTTTTTCTTTGTACGCTGAAAATATTTCAGAAATATAGAAGATATGGAAGGAATCAACATTGGGGGGGGGGGGGGGGGGGGGGGGGAGGAGAGAGAGGAGGGAGGGAGAGGAGGAGAGAGGAGGAGAGAGAGAGAGAGAGAGAGAGAGAGAGAGAGAGAGAGAGAGAGAGAGAGACGATGCATCAATAACATTAGATATGCAGATGATACAGTCTTGATTGCAGACAGTCAACATTACCTACAACATTTAGTAGATGCGGTTGTTGCACACTGAACAACTAGGGTTAAAATTGAATAGTAAGAAGACACATATTGTTGTCGTCACTGTGAAGAAGGAAATACCACAATGTGATATACAAGTAAATGGGTATATTCTTAAACAAGTGGATCGATGCTGTTATCTCGGAACAAGTCATAACATTTGATAGGAGATGCCTTGAAGAAATTAGAATAAGAATTGCCATTGCGAAGGTAGCCTTTTGCAAGATGAAAAACATACTGACCAATAAAACGATATAAATTGAAACGAGAAAAAGAGGTTGAAGTGCTACATAGAACCTGTACTTTTGTATGGATGTGAAGCGTGGACAATGAGCAGACAAGCTGGAAAACATCTGATGGCTGTGGAAATGTGGTTTCTGAAGAAAATGCAAAGAATGCCATGGACAGACAGAAAAACCAATGAGCAAGTCCTTCAAGAAACAAATGAAGATCGTAAAGTGATTAGAGATATTAGACGTAGACAGTCAAACATGTTTGTGCATGTTATGAGAAGAAATGACTTGGAGAACTTGGTGACAACTTGCAAGATCGAAGGGAAGAGACCAAGGTGAAGACCGAGAATTAAATACCTGGATGGCTTGGCCACATGGCATGGTCGAGACAGAAATACGGCTTTGATCCACGACTCTGGTGATCGAGTGAGATAGCAAAACATGACCGCCCAATCTTATCGGCATGGCACATGATGGATGGATGATAGTGATGCTGATGGTGATAATGAAGACGTTGATGATTTTGATGATGATGATGATGATGATGATGATGATGATAATGATGATGATGATGATGATGATGATGATGATGATGACGACGGTGCTGATGATGATTATGATATTAATGGTGATGATGATGATGATGATGATGATAGTGATGACGATAATGATGATGATGATGATAATGGCGTTGATGATGATGATGATGATGATAATGATAATAATAAACATAAATGAAGCCGAAAAATCACGAGGCGCACCATACTGCAGAACCCAGCGAAATTAAACGGTGCGCATAACTCGGTGCGTCTTCACAACGCACCCATGAGGAAAACACTTGCCCATTAAAGCAACATAAATCTGCATCGCCCATTACTCGGAAGGTTTCGGTTCGGTTCAGCGAGACGCGATTGTGCCCCTCCCATCTGAGGTGATTATCACCACTGGTGTCCAAAATTAATACGAAATCAGCGAAAATGATCATGTGTGCGTGCCATAGGCAGACAATATTTTGTATGACAATTAATTTGTTGTTGAAGGGACCCCGTTGTTCCTGTAGGACCAAGTTGGGGTTTCACGCTGTTTTTCATAAATGTTTCTATGATGTATAAGTTTCATATGTAGATGTCAATTATTGTTGTTGCTGTTGTTGTTATTAGTCTGACTGTTGTTATTAATTCTTATTTGTTATTGTTATGAAAATTTTGGTAAGGTCTGTGCTACTGTTGTTATTAGCATTATGGTTTTTCTTTCATAAGAGTTGTTGTTATTGTTGCTATTGTTGTTATTGTTGTTAAAGTTATTTTTGTAGTTATTGTCCTTGTCGTTGTGTTTTAACCGTTTTGGTTTGTATTATAGATGTTATTACAGTTGTTATTATTATTTTTGCTGTCATTACTGTTTTTGTTGTTGTTATTATTATTACTGTTGTTGTTATTACGATTATTGTTATTATTATTGCCGTTGTTGTTGTTATTACTATTGTTATTATTACGGTTTTGTTATTATGATTACTCTTGTTGTTACCGTTATTGTTTTCGTTATTTTTGTTATAATTGTTATTGTTGTTGTTATTATCATTATTGTTGTTGTTATTGCATAAATGTTGTTGTTATTAAGGTTATTGTTGTTGTTGTCATTATTATTGTTGTTGTTATTGTCCGCGTCGCTGTTGTTGCTATTATGCGCAGTTTAGTTCGGGCTGTTTTTCTTATTACTGCTGTTATTATTATATTGCTTTTGTATTGTTTCCGTGGCCAAAGGCTTGCTAACGCAATTTGTGAGCCGCTTATCAGGCGTTCGAAACGCAGCCGCGACCGATTTGTGCAGCAACCGTGTCGCGTTGTGTTATAACATGTTGGTATGGGAACCAGTCGTCAGAAAGCAATGGAAAACTACTGAACGTAACATTTGCCTTGTACATTAACAGCAACTGAAAATGCTGGTGTTGACTGCAACGTCCTGCAAGGGATATGCAACATAAAAAACAATTGCTATTACTGTTGTTATTATTATCAATGTTGTTATGGTCAGAGGAATTGTTGCTATTTTTCCTATCTTTATTTTTATGTTATAAGCTGTTGTTATTAGTGTTATTTTATATGTTGTTTTTTTTATCGGTATTGTTATTGTATATGATTTTCTTATTATCGTTATTGTTATATTATATGTTGTTCTTATTACGGTTATTGTTATATTATGCGTTATTATTCCCGTTATTATTATGTTATATGTTTTTTCTTATTATCGTTATTGTTATATTATACGTTGTTGTTGCCGTTATTTTTATTATCGTATACATTGTTGTTATTACGGTTATTGTTATATTATACGTTGTTGTTATTACCGTTATTGTTATATTATACGTTGTTGTTGCCGTTATTGTTATATTATACTTTGCTATTATTACGGTATATTATAATATACGTTATTATTATTCGGTTATTGTTATAATATACGTTGTTGTTATTACAGTTATTGTTATATTATACGTTGCTGTTTTTATCGTTAGTGTTATATTATATGTTGTTCTTATTTGACTGTGAGAGAACGATGGACTTATCCTGTCAACAATACCGAAGATACAGCATGCTCAGTGAACTGAATGCTAAGATACATCATGCTATATGAACTGAATGCTAAGATACAGCATGCTATATGAACTGAATGCTAAGATACAGCATGCTATATGAACTGAATACTAAGATACAGCATGCTATATGAACTGAATGCTAAGATACAGCATGCTATATGAACTGAATGCTAAGATACAGCATGCTATATGAACTGAATGCTAAGATACAGCATGCTATATGAACTGAATGCTAAGATACAGCATGCTATATGAACTGAATGCGAAGATACAGCATGCTATATGAACTGAATGCTAAGATACAGCATGCTCAGTGAACTGAATGCTAAGATACAGCATGCTATATGAACTGAATGCTAAGATACGGCATGCTCAGTGAACTGAATGCTAAGATACAGCATGCTATATGAACTGAATGCTAAGATACGGCATGCTCAGTGAACTGAATGCGAAGATACAGCATGCTCAGTGAACGTAATGCTAAGATACAGCATGCTCAGTGAACTGAATGCTAAGAAGATACAGCATGCTCAGTGAACATAACGCTAATAAGATACAATATGCTCAGTTAATTGAACGCTAATAAGATACTGCATGCTATGTGAACTGAACACTAAGTTACAGCATGTTATGTGAACTGAACACTAATTAGTTACAGCAGAAGACCAGTCCTTGTTTGCCCTATGGATCCCCGACAAATGTATTCTAGCTATTCTGTTCTCAGGTTTTCTCAATGTATGTCGTATCCAGTGCCTGCGTCCATTCTTCACTTCTTGGTTCAATGGTATATGTCTAGTTCTCTCCATGAGCTCCACATTGGTTCACTGATATTTGTCTAGCTATCTCCATGAGCTCCACATTGGTTCACGGGTATTTATCTAGTTCTCTCCATGAGCTCCACATTGCTTCGCTTGTATCTGTCTAGTTCTCTCCATGAGATCCACACTCGTTCACTGGTATATGTCCAGTTCTCTAAGTGAGCTCCACATTCGTGGTTCTGTCATACCTCTGCATTCCCCCTATTTTGAGCAATCATCAATTAATGAATTGTTGTAGTTTATTTGTAGGTGTTTTCATTTTTCTCCATGTTTCTCATCCTTACTGTAGTACAGATTTAAGGTTGGAATGGGATTTTCTATGTTTGGTGCTAAGTTTAATTTCTTGTCACTTCCACAAATTTTCTAGAGAAGAACATTAACAAGATAATTCTTGAAGATGAGCATATAGTTTCTTGTTAATGTAACTGGTGTTAGTCAGGTCTCAGTAAGATATGACTAAACTGCCGTAATACCGTATACCATTCTACTTGCTTTCTGTTAGCGCCGAGTGATGGAAGCGCTCGTTAAACCCGACACCTCAAATTTTTCCAAGACTTTGGGCGGAGGAGTACTATTGGGAGGGTACAGGCCTGGCCAAGTGCAAGGAAATCAACCCAAAGACTAAATGTCATGGCAGGGCAGAGCAGGGCCGTGCCTTGGTTTTCACCTGGTCTAGGATTGAAGCTTCAACAGGCGGACTGTTAGAGCATTGTTTTGTTGATCGGGCAGCTTCTGCAGCTTGACTTGTTCCAGACGTATTAGTGTTACCTTTCCTCTGGAGTAAACTAGGCAGAGAGAGAGAGAGAGAGAGAGAGAGAGAGAGAGAGAGAGAGAGAGAGAGAGAGAGAGAGAGAGAGATTATGTAACATGATCAACACATGGTCTCTAAATTCAAAGGCAAAGGTTATTAAGCTTTTATTTTTTTTTCTATTGAAGTAACAAACTATCGCCAGTCAAGTGTCAGCACAATACAATGTAAAATAAGTGAACTATTGCCAATAGACCAAAGAGACAACAGAAAGTTATAGTTAGTTAGTTATTTAGTTGGTTAGTTAGTTAGTTAGTTAGTTGGTTGGTTAGTTAGTTAGTTAGTTAATTAGTTAGTTAGTTAGTTAGTTAGTTGGTTAGTTAGTTAGTTAGTTAGTTAGTTAGTTAGTTGGTTGGTTGGTTAGTCAGTCAATCAGTTAGTTAATTAGTTAGTTAGTTAGTTAGTTAGCTAGTTAGTTAATTAGTTAGTTAGTTAGTTAGTTAGTTAGTTAGTTAGTTAGTAGGTTAGTTAGTTAGTTAGTTAGTGAGTGAGTTAGTTAGTTTGTTAGTTAGTTAGTTAGTTAGTTAGTTAGTTAGGTAGGTAGTTAGTTAGTTAGTCGACAGATCATCCTCATTGCACATCGAACCATTCAGTCCATAAGTGCTCGGATCCCCTCCTCAGTAAATCCTGCAGTGTGTAGCGGCTAACGACACTAGTTCTGTGGTGGTTTGTTAATCTTCTTTGGCTTCCTGCGTAGTGTTCTTGTTTGGCCACACCTTTTTAAACTTTTTGTTCTCGCAGTCTGACCATGGTTTTAGATTAACAGTTATAATTTGATTCTCTCAAACGATTTACTTCTTGTAGAGCATTCAGTATATCAGCCTGGTCCATGGCTTGTCCATCCTCCACAGCAGCCCGCCAGCCTGCTCATTTCCTTGTATACTCGCATGCCCTGGCACGAAAATTAAACTAATCTTTACTATCCGTCACCGCTCCAGAGACAGCAACCACTGTCTTCGGACCCACCCCATCGCTCGCTTCCTGAGCATGCTCATTGAGTCACAAAGTTATAAATGATACTACTCATACAATACACTCCTCATCGTAACATTCAAGCGAGCAAACACATAAGCACCTTAACATCTGCAGCTTCCCAGCTTTGTATAATATAATGACCCCTCTCTCATGACATGGAGTAATCAGTTCTGTTCCTCCTCCTCCTCTGCTAAATTGACCAAAATCTAAGTCTCAACTCTCAAACCATAATGAGAAAATCTGATGTGTCCATCTTCTCTCCTCTCTCTCTCTCCCCCTCCCTGTCTCGCTCCCACCCTCCCTCTCTCACCGTCAAACAGCCCTCGAGGGATTCCAACATGATTCCCGTTATACGCTGTTATAATTTTCCTCCCTCTTCAATCCATACTCTTCCCCTGCGTCTTCCGCGCCTCGCTTTCTTCGTTCCCTTCAAACTAAAACGCCCGTGTGTCCCCAGACGATTGCAGAAATTAATTGGCCTGTAATTCCCAATGCAGACACGGCGCTCTCTGGCCAGAGCCGAGTCCTTTCGACACCCCCCTACCACTTCAGCCCGTGCTGGATCTTCAACGCCAGAATGTTGCATGGCGACATGATTGAGTATGGGTGAGCCATGTCGAATCTGGGTCCCTGGGCTGCACGTGATGTATCCTCACATGTCAGAAACACGTCAACGGTATCATCTGGTAGAAGGACGTATGTGAACAATTGTATGGAGATTATCGTAGCCTCTAAGAAGAAAGACATACCACAATGTAATATACGGGTAAATGGGAATATTTTTAAACAAGTGTATCGGTACAACTATCTCGGATCTGTCATAATATCTGATGGGAGGTGTCTTGAAGAGATTGGAACAAGAGTCGTTATGGTGATGGTAGGCTTTTACAAGATGGAAAACACACTGACCAATATGTCAGTTGTAATAAGAAAAATAGTGTTGATGTGCTAAAAGCACATTGTAGCCGTCATATGGACGTGAAATGTGGACAATAAGCAGATTTGCTGAAAAATGTCTTATAGTAGTGGAAATGTGGTTTGTGTGGAAATGCCAGGAATAACGTGGACAAACAGAACAACCAAATGAGCAAGCCCTGCAAGAAACAGATGAAAACTGTACAGTCAGAACAGAAATTACACACACACACACACACACACACACACACGCGCGCGCGCGCGCGCGCGCAAGCACGTTCATGAATCCGGACAGTTTTCGTTTACAGTAATACGTGTACAGCATTGTTTCCACATTCCATATGGAACAAAAGAAAAAGCATCGGCTGCTTTCACCTGTGTACGATGGATTTCCTTGTAAGGTGTGTGCATTGTGTCTGTGTTTAGTATGCCTCTTCTTTTCGCAGGAGCTAAAAATACCTAATTTTTTCCATATTCCATAGTTGTGGGCATATGAGGCTAATAGACATGTTTAACGAAGACGCCTATTTTAGGGGTTTCTAACTGTTCATGCGTCGAAGTACACTTGTTCCTGCAGCGAGTCACTGTCGTCATTTGGAGGTGACAGGTTGGAATCCGGTCGGAAACTACAGCATAGCTAACAATTTTTATGTTGTCTATTGCGTACTCTAGTCTCTAATTCTTACCCCTACGCATATGAGCGTCAAGCAATACGTGTGTATTTATTTATGAACTGTCTTAGTGGCCTCAAAGGGTTCCCCAATTGATATGTAAAACACGGGACTAAACAAGATACAAAATGGAACACAGACAGGAAAGATATTGAAAAACAGACAAAACAGAACTGTAGGAGACGAGAACCAGAAATTAGATTAATCTCAGGACTCTCTAGGCCAAGACACAGGTACACGATTACCGCTCTTCTGGGAACTCTTAATGAAAGCAGACCCATCGAGTTGGACGCGTTTCCCAGTTTCGTCTGCGGATTGCGGGACATTGGACGGCTGAGGTCACATCTCAATTGCGTCTCGTTCACCCGAGAATGGTCGATAAAACACGGAAATAAAGTTGCAGAAAAAAATGGAATTAAAAATGTTGCTTGATTAAAGAGAAAAAATTAACACAAATAAAAATAATAACAATGATTTTTCGGGGGATGTTCTTTTAATTTTTCAGACAAAGAAGATGAAAGCGTCAAAATTCAGAATTTGTGAAAAGATTCATAGATATCTATTCATAGATATGCTTCGCTTTAGGTCCTTGCTGGTGTCTTTGCTTCACTGTTTGGTCGGTTTTCAGTTATAAACATGGTTCCTACTTTCGTCGATGTCCAGCTCTTTTGCTTCCGTTTTTCATCAACAAAATATATATCTGATATATTTTTTTATGTCGTCCTTAAATCGGTGAATTTCTCTGTATCCTGCCCTACCCGGCGAGATACTAAAGGCAGCAGATGACCGTATAGTTAAAAAGTCATTTTCATGTTCGTTATTTGACGTTACCATCTAACCCAGCATGTATTTGTTGTCGGTGATTTATTAGGCAATTTTACGTTCAGTAGCTCGTTTTGACTTCAATTTATTCGAACACTATCTCAGTACGGATTATCTTCCCCCTTAATAATAGAAATAATAATAATAATAAAACCCTGGTGTAACAGCCAGTCCCCTTTTGGTAGGCCAGTATATTCCACATAGCTAATAACAAGTGCCACACCAGTCATTACTATTACTGAGTTCCGTTGTATTGACTTTTCATTTTCCCCATGCCTTTATAATGCATATCTTTTATATTGTTGCTGTTTTCAGTTAGCCATGAATGGTGTGCGAATTATCCATCAATCCATCATGTGCCATGCTGGTAAGCGTGGGCGGTCATATTCTGCCATCTCACTCGATCACCAGAGTCGTGGATCAGCTCCGTGTTCCTGTCTCGACCATGCCATGTGGCCATGCCATGTGGCCAAGCCATCCAGGTATTTACTTCTCGGTCTTCCTCTTGGTCTGTTCCCTTCGATCTTTCCAGTTGTCACCAAGTTCTCCAATTCATTTCTTCTCATAACATGCCCAAAAAATTTTGACTGTCTGCGTCTAATGTCTCTAATCAGTTTACCATCTTCAGTTTGTTTCTTGAAGGACCTGTTCATTGGTCTTTCTGGCTGTCCATGGTATTCTTTGCATTTTCCTCAGAAACCACATTTCTACAGCCATCAGATGTTTTTCAGCTTGACTGTTCATTGTCCAAGCTTCACATCCATATAGAAGTACAAGTTCTGTGTAGCACCTCAACACTATTTTCCTCGTTTCAATTGACATCTTTTTATTTGTCAGTATGTTTTTCATCTTGCTAAAGGCTACCTTAGACATGGCGATTCTTGTTCTAATCTCTTCAAGGCATCTCCCATCAGATGTTATTACTGTTCCGAGATAATTGTACCTATTCACTTGTTGAAGAATATTCCCATTTACTTGTATATTACAATGTGGTATTTCGTTCTTCTTAGTGACGACCATAATCTGTGTCTTTTTACAATTTAATTCTAACCCTCGTTGATCACTGTATGTAACAACTGCATCTACTAAATGTTGCAGGTCCTGTTCATTGTCTGCAATCAAGACTGTATCGTCTGCATATCTAATGTTATTGATGCATCGTCCCCCAATGTTGATTCCTTCCATATCTTCAATATTTCTGAAAATATTTTCACTGTACAGGGAAAACAGATCTGGAGACATTACACATCCCTGTCTCACACCTCTCTTAATAGGCTGATATTGGCCTACTTCATTATCAACTCTTATGGCAGCTTGTTGTTTCCAATATATGTTTTTCAACAAATCTAAGGTCTTTTCTATCAATTTGTAGATCTTCAAGCATCCTTATCATGTCGAAATATCTCACTTTATCGAAAGCCTTTGTGTAGTCAATAAAGCAAAGGTGTAGATCTTTGTTTACTTCTATAGAACGTTCGATTACGGTTCTCAGTATATGAACAGCATTTACTGTACCCTTTCCTTCTACAGACCCACATTGTTCTTCTTCTATTTGAGGTTGTATTTTCTTCCTATCTCTTTGCATGATAATTCTCAGCAAAATCTTCGTGATGTGACTCATTATACTAATTGTTCGATGTTGATCACATTCCAAGGCTCCTGATTTCTTTGGGATTGCAATAAATACAGAATTACATAATTCATGAGGTATATTTCCAGGGATTGCAATAAATATAGAATTACATAATTCAGGAGGTATATCTCCAGTATCGTATATTGCGCTCAGCAGTCTGGTGACTTGGTTTATTCCATATTCTTCTAAAGGCATTGATCATTTCTACTGTGATGTTATCTTTACCCGGGTTCTTGCCAGTTTTCATATGGTTAAGAGCATTCTGAACTGCTATCTTAAAAATGTATGGTCCTTCGTTATTATTCCGATGACCATATTGTTCTTCTCTTGTATCATCATAAAGGTCTTTCACATAATCTGACCATGCGTGTAAAATCTGATCTTTTTCTATTATGATTTTGCCATCTTTGGTTGTTAGGCAACCCGTTGATGTGTGTGTTCTTTTGTTAGTGATGTTATTAATTCTTTTGTGCATTAATTTGGTATTCCGGGTGTTGTGTTGGTTTTCAATTTCCTTGCAATTTTCCTCAAGCCATGTTTCTTTTGCCTCTTTGCATAGCTTCCTAATTTTCCTGTGAATCTCTTCATATTTTTCCTTGTTATATTTGTTATTTCTTCTTACTTCCATGAGTTTTAAGATGTCTTCCGTCATCTATTTCTTGCGTCCCATTATCTTTATTTTTGGGATGGTTGTTTCTGCAGCTTGGTTGACTGATTTCTTTAATATTTCCCATTGGTCACTGACGTCCTGAAATAATATTTCTAAATCGGACAATGCATCGAATCTGTTCTTTACCTTTATGATGAATTTATCTTTTATTTCCTCACTCTTCAGTGCTTGTAGATCAAATTTTGTGTTTCTTGGTGAATATTTGACTTTCTGTAATTTTATATATAAATTGCTTGAGATTAATCTATGGTCGCTGTAGCAGTCTGCGCTTGGTATAGTTTTTGCGACTTTTAAGGCATTTCGAAATCTTCTGTTGATGAGGGTGTAATCAATCTAATTTCTGATCTTATGATCAGGACTCCTCCATGTCCATAATCTCCTTGGGTGCTGTTGAAACCAGGTGTTTCCAATAATCAAATCTTGCTCTTTTGACCACTGTACTAGTCTGCAACCTCTTTCATTCTGTTCCCCTAGTCCATACTTGCCTACTATGCATTCGTCCTGTTGATTTCCAACTTTGGCATTCAAGTCACCCATTATGATAGTTACTTCAGAATTCTTGCTTTTCTTGAAGGCTTTCTCTAAATCACTATAAAATTCATCGATGCTGTCATCACTACTGTCTACTGTTGGTGCATAAACTTGTATGACGTTGACATCAAAAGGTCCTCCACTCAACTTCAACAGTAACACTCTGATTGATATAGTCCAATATCCTTTGATCGATTTTGCTCTCTCTGAATCCATTATAATTTCTACTCCTCTCTGTTGTTTCTCTCCACCAGATTAGATTATTCTATATTCCTCAGATGTAATAATGCCCATTCCCGTCATCTGGTCTCATTTATACCTAACAGGTTAATATTTAATCTTCTCATTTCATTCTTAATGTTATCAAATTTTCCTTCCCCACTTATAGTTCTTACATTCCAAGTTCCTACTTTCAATGTTGATATTCTTTTGCACTCAGTCGCCTGATGACGGTCTGGAGTCATCTGGTGCACATGAGCACCCATTTACGCCGTTTCTCTCATTATCGACAAGACTGCAGTACATGATATTCTTGGCATCTGTAAAAAAGGTAGTTTGCCATTGCTTTCCTTCCTAGCAGTGACCATAATGGTCGATGACCGTATCCATTGTGATAGAAGGGCAGAATGTTAGACGGGCCTGCGTGCCCAATTCTTAACCCTTTGAAAATAAAGTTGTGTTGTTTTTGTTGTTGTTGTTGTTGTTGTTGTTGTTGTTGTTGTTGTTTGATCTAGCCCAAGGGATAAGAGCGCTAAGTTTTAAACTTCCGATGCGCTTATGACGAAGTCGTGTAATCGTTTCCGACGCGCGTCAATTTGAACTTCAGTGTTAATGTCTTGTTCAGAAAGCCATGGCAAACTAAAAACTAAGTTAGTTACATATCCTCAACCGAATGTCACAGTCAACCCCAGTTTGCCATTGCTTTCTGAACGACCGCCACTCATATAATTTTATGAAAACTAACCAAGGCGGTCTGCAATGGCAAACTACTGAACGTAAAATTAATTAAAATAGCAACATGGTGTTAGGGTTGATTGCATCGTCCTGCAAGGGGCATGTACTTTTTATAGTTTGCCTTGTGGAGGTCAGTGTGGCTGAGAGGCTTAAAGAGCTCGCGTGTAAGCTTCCTGTGAGCTGACAAAGGTGTAGTGGGAGCAGTCCACACACACCGATCAGGTTGTATGAAAATCAACGCAAAGCAGTATTTTGCCATTACTTTCTGAACGACCGGCACTCATACCATTGTATGAAAACCAACACCAGATGATCTGCTTCCAAATCGCCCGTAGCTTTGTTTCGAATGCGGTATGCGGGATTATAAATTGCGTCTGTAAACCTTCGCCACGGAGCCAACAATTACCATAGTAGACAATGTAAACTGCGAATATGTGTGTTGTATATTTCAGCTTCAAGGTGTTATCTTATTGCTTTAGTTTATGTTGTGGGAATTCTGCAGTTTCCATCAGATGCAGCAAAATATGTCAGACAATACATTGTGCAACCTATTACTTGTTTACATTACTGCAAATCTGAATGACATTGAAAATACCCTAACGCCTGTATTTATTCTTGCAAAGAATGCTATGGACAGACAGAAACACCAATGACCAAATCCTATAAGAAACAAATGAAAACTGTAAACTAATTACCGAAATTAGACGTAGACAGTCACAATTTTGTGGTCGCGTTATGAGAAGAAATAAATTGGAGAAATTTGTGACAATTGGCAAGATCGAGAGGAAGAGAACAGGGGGAGGACAGAGAAGTAAATACCTGGATAGCTTGATTTTTGGTGATCGAGTGAGATGGCAAAACATGACTGCCCACGCTTATCGGCATGGCGTATGATAATGATGATTTATTCTTTCATCTTCCCGTCACACCTGAATTACTTTGCACACCACCTTTGCAACCCGTGGCACTTTTAAATTCAGAATCATGGCGTCAAGAAATTGGTGTTATTTCTTAGTATTCTTAGTTTCACAGGCTGAGGTTCTCAGGTAAGTCGCATATTTCCTTTTTAGTATTCTCATTCAGTTAGTATGCCTTCTTGAAGTCATTGTTGTCTCCCTCGTGTTTATGTGTAATGTGTGCGTGCGTATTTATTTATTTATTTATTTATATATTTTTGACGTAAGCACACGAGAATTAGAAGTGGTTTGAGTCGCGCCAGTGACTTATGAGAGTATGGAACCGGTCGCTAAGAAGGTCGTGGCGTGCTGATGAGCGTAATCTAGCCTAGGAATCAACATACAGCTGAAAGATGCTGGTGTTGACCGCAATATCCTGAAACAGGATGGAAACGCGGGAAAAAACAATTTATGTTTTTGTATTTAGCCGCTTCTGTAGCGAAGGAGTTACGATTTGGAAGTAGGCCGCGTGACGTTGGTTTCCGTGCAATGGTATGAGTGCCGTCGTTCAGAAAGCAATGGCAAACTACTGAACATAAACTTTCCCAGGAATCACAAAGAGACTAAGAATGCTGGAGTTGTCTGCTACGTCACAGGATGTGCAACTAATTTAACTTTCTTGAATGTGTTTGCTGATGAAGGCATGTCGCCGCAACGTCTTTTAGTTTCCATAGTAAAATACGAATACAATTTGGCGGAACTGCCGTAAAGCTGTGCTAATGTAAACAATATAAAATAATACAAAGTAATGCAGCTTTACATAACAGAATTATGGCACATACAGGATGTTGCGGTGACTAGCCTTCATCAGCAAACAAACACATACACGAAACACAACATATAGTACAGGAGAAGAGCCTCATGTGGCTATATTAAGGCATAATAACGGGATGAGAAGAATAAAAAATGGGGAAAAAAGAAGAAAGAAAGAAAAAAAATACGAGGGAAAAAAAAAAGAAAAAAAAAGAGAAACAGATGAAATGACTGCTATCGTAGCAGTACAGCTTCGGACTCTTGAGTTAAGAAGCAATTCTGTTTTGTTTTTTTTCGTATTTTCATTTTCTCTTCATTGCTCTCAAATTTTTCATCTTTTTATTCTTCTCATCCCGACTTTATACCTTAATGTAATCAGTCAACGGAAGATCTTCTCCTGTACTATACTATATGTTGTGTTTTGTGCATGTATTTGTTTTCTGATGAAGGTTAGTTGCCACAACGTCCTGTATGTGTTGTAATTCTGTTATGTAAAGCTGCATTAGTTTGTAGTATTTTATATTGTTTATTTTCCATAATTGCGTTCTTTAAAGCTTTAACATTACTTCGTTGTTCTTTAATAACATGTAATTTCCTAAAGCTGTTCTTATTTTGCCAAGAATCAGACAACCGTAACGTAGACATGACACATCGAGATTCCGAACGCTCACATTTCGAATACAACAACTTGATTGGATACTGCCCAAACTTTCCAACCGATCTCAACTTTGACCTGCTACAAATCCTGGAGGTCAGCGGTCAAGCCCCCCAATTGAAAAGGCTCTAGGAAATCCTAATTCTAAATCCAGATTTCCGTGTATTGTCCACAGCTCACCGGCTTTGAGAAGCAATCAAGGAGTCTTTGTAGGCATTCACTGGGCTGGAGAGGATTCGTGGAGCTGTTTCTCCCTTGACTAGGTTTGGGGTTAACTAGCTGCGTTGATGGTTGACAGCCTTCGCTTAGAGCCCTGGATCTGTCCTTACTTGTTGGTAAGTCCTTCATACATTCGATCCTGCCAAGGGCAGACAACTTGTCAGCAATGGTATCCGTTCGTTTGAATGATCAAAACTAGATATTTATTTGATCTTTTAGAGTGTAGATTTGATGTTTGATTGCTAGCGTCACATTTTAGTCAGTGTTTAATCTTATGCTTAATAAAATTATATAAATTGGAATTGACATGGGTGGCAAAAAGAAAATACAATTTTCACATTTTAATGATGGATAAATTATTCAGTGGATAGATTGGGAAAGGGTAGGCAGTACAGGGTCAAGGCAAAGATCGTGTTGAGATGGGATTCGTCGGTTGACGGAAGCAAATATCGCAGCTTCTCTATGAACACAGAATGCTGCAGCAAGGGGCGGTCAGAGGATTTGGTCGACAGTCGTCACTCAGGGGTAAAGCAAGACCGACATATAAATAGATTGCACCATTAGTATTGGAACTCTACGCTGACTGTTGAAGATGAGGACTGAGCACTTATGGGAATACCCCAAGTGCAGTGATGACGCTCTTGACTCAACTCATCTTAACTTCCCATATGAGTAATTTCTGTTTATTTTATTTTATCCATATGTCCGTAGGCTTTCCTCTATTTCTTTTGCCCTAGCTACACACTTCTCCGGGTTTTTTATGTATGTCCTATTCAGCGTCAGCGTCGTTCCTCCGCCCCTTGATCTACTTGTATTTTTTAGTTCTCTCCATGAGCTCCACATTGGTTATTTTGTCATAACATATTAGTCCTTCCATTTTGAGCATGTGTCAATTATTGAATGTTTGTAACCAAGTAACTGTCTGGAGAAAAAAAAAGAAAAAACAATTTGTTATAAATATCATTAAGGGAACCCTTTGAGACCACCAAGACAGTTAATAAACAAATACACACGTACTGTCTGACGCTCATGGAAGTATGCAAGAATTAGAGACCAAAGGGCGCACCTTTTTTTTTCTTCGCCCATCCTTTACAGGACATTGCTGTCAACATCAGCATCGTTCAGCTGATTGTTGATTTGTTGGCAAGATTACGTTCAGTAGTTTGTCATTGCTTTCTGAGCGACCGGCTTACATACCCAGTAAATTAACGTCGCGCAGAGAACCGCTACAAATTCTCGCGCACGTCATGTTACTCACGAGAGTATACGGGTTTACGGAGAAAGTCGTGTAACGCCTAGACCAGGGAGACCGGCAAGGGACGCACTTAACAACTTAATAAGTGAAAGCCATTGTCATCTCCAAATGACAGCGCCTAGCTGCAGGAACAAGTGCACTTCGACGCATGGCCAACTGTACATGTGTTTGTGTGTTTGTTATTTGACCTATGCTGGTTTAATATACAATTATGAGACCTATGTTGCTATCTCAATGGTTGGATAAGAATTATGAATTATGTCCGTATTCCATGGTTGTGGGTTCTAGTGTATGATGGACCTGGCTAATGAAGACACCTCTTTTTAGGGATGTCTAGTTGGTCAAGCAACTGGAAAGTCGAATAGATGCCCCGGAGATGTGGATATACAGAAAAGTATGTCGTATTTCATGGAAACAGAAACAATCAAATACAGCGGTTCTTGAAAAACTGGGAATGAAAAGAGAGTTGATGAAAGACATAAAACAGAGGAAACTGAAATATTTCGGGCACGTTAAAATACATAACAGTCTTATATAAACTATACTCGAGGGCAAAGTTGAGGGTACGCGAGCAAGAGGTAGACAATGATGCAAGTGGGAAGATAACATCAAGAGATGGATGAACATCAATCTGACAGAATGTACAGTCAAGGCGAGAGACAGTGTTGGAAATACATTGCAGCCAAACTTCATTGTGGAGACGACACCTGATTGATTGATTGATTAATTGAGTTGGTCATGCATTGAAGTACACTTGTTCCTGCAGCGAGACGTTGTCGTCATTTGGAGGTGGCAGGTTCGAATCCCGGTCGGTAACTATAGCTGTCAATTTGTATGTTGTCTAGTCCGTCCTTAAGTCTAATTCTTACTCCTTCTTCTATGAGTCGCCAAGCAATAGTATGTATTTAAAATATGTCACAACTGTCTTGAAATTGCCTGTGAACGACAGGGGACGAGGAAGGGAACTAGCACCTCACCTCATATCTAGCAGCCTAGAATATGTGTGAAGACCAGAATATGTGAAGACACTTCACACGTCTCCGACAGTAACTGCAATGCGACATCCTTTAACGTTATGTCCGATATATTCTATTGTCCTTTTCGTCATCCCCACACGTCATCAAAACAAGGCAATGATAGTCCAAAACCGATGATGTAGTATTTGATAATCCACTCTCATATGGTCCAATATGTCAGCTGGGCGTGCCACTAGCCATAATACTACTCTTCTGTAAATGAAATCAGAAAACGAATGCGTGCTCACGCAGTACTGCAAATTGCATTAGAAAATGAACTGTAACAATTGCATCACTAGCGGCCTTGGCAAGGGTCCACGCCTCCGTAACCAATTTCAGCCGGTCTAATTGCTGATTGGTCCTTTGCCGATCCCTGACCCCCTAATTTGAATCGCACGCCTGGTCGACGCACTCTTCAAAAGGCCATTAGCAACCGGCGAGAATGGTCCGCATAAGCAATTGAATATTCAGCTTTATTCAATTGGTTACTGCTCAGTGAATTAAGTCCGCCATTACTTGTCCATCAGGCCTACAATAAGCAGAAGGGAGACAGGAATCGGCAGCGCTGATTGGATGATTTGCATGGCAATAGGGGCCACGTTTCACTCACGCGCGGCCCCAGCTGACGCGGACAGAACGTATCTGCAACTCACATTGAAAAGTGAGTACACTTTCTGTTTTGTTGAGTGTCTTCCACAAGTCGACACTGTGGATATGTTAAGTGCGTTATCCGAGTTACAGTGATATAATCACAATAAGTATTTGCACGAGAAATCCCCTGTGCCTTCTTATCGTCATATGAAAAATACAGCTCCGTACACCAATACACCCATTGTCGCCAAAGATAACTCCAACAAATAAATGGTACTTTTATTTATCAAATATCTCTGCCTATATCTCCATAAAAACCCCTAGGGAGACAACAACTAATCTAATAAAGAACAGATCACGCAAGCGAGGTTAAGAACGGACAACTTCGATACCAAACAAAGCCGTATTGTAAAATAAAACAAGTTCAACTAAAATCTACCGTCAACATTACTGCACTTAGTTATCCCAGCAAGGATGACAAGCTGTAGAAACGATGATTTTTTGTGAAAACATCGGCCTGCGGGTCGGAGAGTACACCTCGCCATGTTGATGTAAATGTGTTTACGCGGCTTTTGTCTCACATTGTTAATTGCTAACAAAAGCGAACGGACCACGAGTGCGAAACGAGGGTATAATGAGTTCACTGACAGGACGAGCGTAATAGGTCGTCTGTCTGTATCCATCTCCTCCTCATTCTCCCCCTATTCCTCCACCTCCTACTTTTTCTCTATCTCTTTTCATCGTCCTTCTTTTCCTCGTCCTCCTCCACGTCCTCTTCTTCACTTCTTCTACTACTGTTACCAAAAGACCACCACCACCACCACCACCACTACTACTACTACTACTACTACTACTACTACTACTACTACTACTACTACTACTACTATTCCTACTACTACTACTACTACTACTACTACTACTACTACTACTACTGCTGCTGCTGCTGCTGCTGCTGCTACTACTACTACTACTACTACTACTACTGTTACTACTACTACTACTACTACTATTACTACGTCTTCTTCCCCTTATCCACTCGACGTACTCCTCCCCCTCCTTCTTGGGCAGACACTGGCCTTCATGACACCCCCTCCTCCCAATCCTCACTAATATATATTAATGAAATTAATTATTTGGTTGTTTCGGGATTTGAAATTTAAATATTGAGCACAACCCACTACTGGCAACGCTGATCGTATTCTGGTATGAACCTAAGGCCCATCCACGTTAATATGGCAGCACTATACTCGAGTTTCGCTCTCGGTTGAGCTCGTCAGTAGTGCATATCCTTGACCGGATCCGGAAACAAGCCCCGGATCACTGGCGTGTGAAGCGGGCGTGTAACTACGTGGAACACGTTGGACACAGCCAAATTATCATAACAGAATATTACAACGTCACCCATCGTAGGCTATAGCTCAAAGTTGACCTTTATTAGAGGACTCGATGGCATAACTGTAAGGTCTGCACGCTAACAACGACGTAAGCGCGATCGGATAATGGTTCGATTCCAGCTCTCGTCTTCCGCTACGGAAGGGAAAGACTGACCACCGACACCTCCTGCACTCCGATCTAGACAATATGATGGCTCTGACCCTTTACATACGTACAGCAGGTTCTAGCTACGCTAAATCTTTTAATGTTTCTAATAGTCTCATTTTTCAGCTAATACAGCGCAGAATTATTACACCAAAATGTGAATGATGACATCAAAATGTGAATGATGTTACCAAAATGTGACATAGAAATAGAAGGGAAAATGCTTAACCAAGTGGATAATGTTAAATACCTAGGGTCATTTATAACAAAATATGGAAGATGTACAACAGAGATTAAGAGCAGAATAGGGCAGACAAAAGCCTCATTTAAACCAAAAAAAATAAGAGTATCTTATGCAATAAGTCACTTATCACTGAATGTAAGAAAGAGAGTGCTGATATGCTACAGTAGAACCAGTTTTGCTGTATGGCAGTGAATCATGGAATGTAAATGAACAAATTAAGAAGAAATTAGAAGCAACAGAGATGTGGTTCCTGAGACGAATGTTGCGAATTCCTTGGACTGCCAGAGTAACTAACGACGACTGCCTGAAACAGGCTAATGAAACTAGAACACTATATACAACAATAATAAGAAAGAGACAAACAGCTTTATTCGATCATGTGATGGAAAGTGAGGCATTAGAGAACACTGTGACAACTGGAAAGATCGAGGGGAAGAGAGGCAGAGGCAGACCAAGAGAAATAATGCTGGATGGATTGAGACGGTGGCATGGAGGAATATCCTCAGCAGAGTTTATCCAAAACACCAAAGACCGAGATCTGTGGAGAGCCATGAACGCCTACGCCAGCAGGCAGGGCACTTGATGATGACAGTGCATACCCGATAAGATGGACACACCGAGGACCCAAGAAATAGTTCTACTTATCAGAAATTCCTCTTATAAGAGTTTAAGCATATAGTAATGCATTTACACCGTACAATACAATATTGTGCTTCACAACAGAAATTCGCCACATTCGAGATCGCCTTAATCGGTTTGATTTGTATCTGATTTTGTTTCTATGTTGGCATGTGAAATTTCTGTTATGTACCAGTTGGCTTCAAATGAAAACCTTACAAGTGTGATAGAAACTACGATAGTCATGCCATTGCCTTGTATCCTGTCCATTTTGTTGTTAAGGATGTCAAGAATAGTAAGCACGTGACATCACGATGCAGACGAACACGACGACGTTTTAAGGACATTTTAAAGATGCTCGCCCCACTTTTGACATGCATCAAAGTGGAGCAGCGTTATGTTGTCCTTTATTTCAGTGAAGAGGTAACACCTATAGAAATTCATCGGCGAATAAAGGTCCAGTATGGTGATGCATGCCTGTCAGTCCAGCATATGTAAGAGCGGAGTAGGAAGTTTGACAACTGTGTGACTTCTGTGACAGACTGCTCACGACCGGGTATTTGACACAGAGTAATGATCAAGAGAAATTTTCTTCTACAGTAGTCCAAGTACTTTATCGGCGCTGGAATGACTTGCATTGAACGCAGTGGTGAATACATCATAAAATGATACATTTGATCTTTACTTTTTTAGAATAAATATTTTGACAAAATAAAAACGTATAAGATTTTTATTTATGAAACCCCCTCGTATGTATTTATTTACGTATTTATTTATGTATATATTTATGTATTTATTTGTGTATTTATTTATATTATACATGATGTAGTTTAATAACTGTGCAGTGTATGCAAATATTGCCGGTCCAAGTTTTGTATTTACCTATTATGTTGCATAAACTTTACAAAGGGTGAATACAGAACATGGACCGGCAATATTTCCAAACACTGCACAGTTATTAAAAATAACCCTATACATTTATTTGTTATACGAATGTTGCGAATTCCTTGGACTGCCAGAGTAACTAACAACGATTGCATGAAAGAGGCTATTGAAACTAGCGCATTATATACAACAATAAGAAAGAGACAAACAGATTTCTTTTGTCATGCGATGAGAAGATAGGAATTGGAGGACATTGTGACAACTGGAAAGATCGAGGGGAACAGAGGCAGAGGCAGACCAAGGGAAATGATGTTCAATGGACTGAGACAGTGGCATGGAAGAGTGTTATCAACAGAGTTTATCCAGAACACCAAAGACCGAGATCTGTGGAGATCAACGAATGCGTACACCAGCTGGCAGGACACATGATGATGATGATGATCTGGCGCCTGTGGCCTAAGGATAATGAACGCAGTTTCACTAGTCTGGCTTTCCGAGTTCGAAATTAACTGCAGCCAATTTGGCAGCAGACAGCCTTGTGTTGATTTTTAACATTGGTATGAGCATCGGCTGTTCATAAAGCAATAGCATACTATTGAACATAACTGATCAGTAAATTACAAACAGCAAAACAATTATGTGGTTGATTGCCACGTCATGTGAAGGACAGTGCAACTAACTTCTGTTTGTTGTGCTTTGTAGTAATTTGTTGTACTTTATTGTACTTTGTTGTATTTTACTATACTTTGTTGTGTTTTGTTTACTTTGTTGTACTTTGTAGTACTTTGTTGTACTTTAATTTACTTTGTTGTGTGTTGTTTACTTTGTTGTACTTTGTAGTACTTTGTTGTACTTTAATTTACTTTGTTGTGTGTTGTTTACTTTGTTGTACTTTGTAGTACTTTGTAGTACTTTGTTGTACTTTATTGTACTTTGTTGTGTTTTGTTTACTTTGTTGTACTTTGTTGTACTTTAATTTACTTTGTTGTTGTGTGTTTACTTGTTTACTTTGTTGTGACGTTGTGTACTTTATGTACTATTGTTGTACTTTATTGTACTTGTTGTGTTTTTGTTTTCTTTGTTGTACTTTGTAGTACTTTGTTGTACTTTATTGTACTTTGTTGTGTTTTGTTTACTTTGTTGTACTTTGTAGTACTTTGTTGTACTTTATTGTGCTTTGTTGCACTTTGTTGTGGTTTATTGTGCTTCATAGTGCTTTGTTGTATTTTGTTGTGATTTGTTTTTGTGATTTGTTGTGCTTTGTTGTATTTTGTTTTCCTTTATTGTAATGTGTTGTACTTTGTAGTATTTGTCGCAGTTGCTTGTTACTTCAGTCTCATTGTATGTAACTGGCTTCCAACATATTCGCAATTCTCAAAGAACATCAAAGTAATCGTGAAGATGCTAGAACAAGTAACACGGTTCTCCTGTCTTAGACATCACAGTAAACGTGAATATACTAGAAGTTTCTCCTATCCTAGACATCGCAGTAAACGGGGAAACACTAGAACAAGTAACAAGTTTCTCCTATCTTGGACATGTAATAACAGATGATAGCAGAAGTGAAAGAGAAATAAAAATGAGAATAGAAATGGCCAACAATGTTTTCAACAACATGAAATCGGTATTAACATCTAGAGTCTAGAGAGATTAACAACGAATTAAAATGAAAATTGTCAAATGGTATTATATTTAACATTACTATATGGCTCTAAAGCCTGGACTGTGAACAAGCAATTAGAAAGTGGAAAATAGGCCCTGGAGATGTGGATATACTGAAGAATAAGTCGTATTTCATGGAAACAAAACCAATCAAATAGAGAGGTTCTATAAAAACGGAATGAAATGAGATTTATTGAAAGAAATACAAAGAGATATATGAAATATTTCGGCCACGTTAAAGGACATAACACTCTTATTTTAAAAAAAAAATCATACTCAATAAGGTTTAAGGCAAGCGAGCAAGAGGTAGACAACGATACAAGTGGGAGGGTAATATCAGGACGTAGACGACCAGCAATTTGACAAAATATACAGTAAGGGCGAGAGACAGCAAGAGTTGGGGCTCTATTGCAGCCAACCGTTATTGTGGAGACGGCACCTGTTTGATTGATTGACAATCAAGGCGAGAGGCAAACAGTGTTGGTGATCCATTGCAGGGAACCTTCATTGTGGAGACGGCACCTGATTACTTGATTGCATTCTGAATTGCTACATTATGTATTAGTCAGCATCTGTAGTCCAGGGACAAGTGAAGCGCAGTTGCACAATTCCCTATTATTCAGAGTCGAAGAATCCAAATCAACCACAATCTATCTGAAAACAGATCGCGTTGGGTTGATTTCAAGAGTATGGTCGTCAGACGTTCATAAAGCCATTGGCAAACTGCTGGGCGTAATATTGCTTAGAAAATAAAAAAAAAGGTCAATAATTTATCATCCTCAAGTGTCACGTCGACAAGCATGGAAAGTCATATTTCGCCATCTCACACTATCACCAGAGACGTGGATCAGCTCTCTGTTTTTGTCTCGCTTATGCCACAATTCGGGGCATATTATCTTCTCTGCTTTCCTATAGTTCTCTCTCTCTCTCTCTCTCTCTCTCTCTCTCTCTCTCTCTCTCTCTCTCTCTCTCTCTCTCTCTCTCTCTCTCTCTCTCTCTCTCTCTCTCTCTCTCCCCCCCCCCCACCTTTTCTCCCCAATCTTGACAGTTGCCATCAAGTTCTCCAGTTTATTTCTTCTCATAACGTGCCTCAAATACTTGACTGTCTACGTCTAAATTCTCTAATCAGTTTACGGTTTTCATTTGTTTCTTGTGGGAGTTATTGGTTGGCTGTTCTGTCTGTCCGTGGTATTCTGTAGTCAATAAATGCTGTCATTCCCAGACAGTTGCCAGACAATTGCCAGAAAGTTGCCAGACAGTTCCCAGACAGTTCCGATAGAGTTCCCAGACAGTTCTGAATATTATCTATTACCCATTTAGTAGAGTACCAATTGAGGAGCGCTGGCCAAGTGGCTAGAGTGCCGGATTCTCCTTCGGGAGACCCGGGTTCGAGTGCTTGGTAAGGTGTGGAGTTTTATTTTTCTGTCGGGGGCAAAAAGAAAACCCTAACCCCCCCCCCCCCCCTTTTTTTCCCCCTGCCATACACCGCGAGGTACTATATAGGCAGTAACAGACATTAACAGTTTTTGACCCATTTAATTGAGGGTGGTTCGATCCCGGAGGTCCAGGTTTGAATATATGTATCCTGCCCCAACTGGGGATTAAACCAGGAAGACTTTCTTAGCAGGCAAGAGCACTTATCACTCTACCACATCCACCCCATACTTATACTATCCAGCGCGCACACATACACACATCGTTCCTACGCAAAATACCGGCTCTAGAAGTGCATTATGCGAAGTAGTTGTCACTGTTACTGTTAGTGGAATTCTCAACAGCAATTTATATTTATTGCGATTAGTAGATATGCGAGAAGCAGATGACAGAATGACTAAAACGGCGGGTTCTCCTTTCAGGAGACTCCGGTTGGAACCCTCGGTAAGGTGTGGATTGTTTTCTGTCGGGGGCAAACAGAAAGTCTCATCTAGCCTACACAGTTCGCGGCGACTGACATAGCTAGGAGGCCTTAATTCCTCAGGCTCGAGACCCCCCCCCCCCCCCACCCCACCTGTCATACATCGCAAGGTACAATAGGCAGTAGATGATAGTTTGGCAGGTAGATATGTGGATCTGGGTTTGAAACCAGTCATGCACTTCATTTAAAAAACCACATTAAATGGTTTGGTCACCTCACAAGAATGCCTGGGTACCATCTGCAACAAAGAGCCACATTGAAGATATATAATGGATACAGAGCAAGAGGAAGATCATGTAAAAGATGGAATAACAGTATCATGAACAACCTTAGAAAAATTAATACCAAGTTACAAGTAGCGTTAGAAAGAGCGCATATAAGATCGTTTCATGTTCCCCCAACACTTCACTGAGGTAAATTGAAGATGAAGAAGGAGGGGGAGGAGGGGAGGAGGAGGAGGGGAGGAGGAGGAGGAGGAAGAGCAGGAGGAGCAGGAGGAGGAGGCGGAGGCGGAGGATGAAGAAGAAGAAGAAGAAGAAGAAGAAGAAGAAGAAGAAGAAGAAGAAGAAGAAGAAGAAGAAGAAGAAGAAGAAGAAGAAGAAGAAGAAGAAGAAGAAGAAGAAGAAGAAGAAGAAGACGAAGAAGAAGAAGAAGAAGAAGAAGAAGAAGAAGAAGAAGAAGAAGAAGAAGAAGAAGAAGAAGAAGAAGAAGAAGAAGAAGAAGAAGAAGAAGAAGAAGAAGAAAAGTGGGTAGGCTTAGAAACACGCTTTCAAGATCTGTCTCAAGATGAGTGGGCTTCCCTTTCCCCAGATCACTTCCTGAGATATCTCAACAATTAAAGAAAAGAAGAAAGATTAAACATGTAAATCAAACCCATCTGTATTGAAGGGTAGAAGAAGAAATGAGTAAACAGCACTATATGATTTTTTATTCCATAGGACAGAAGATGAAAGCGATATGTGGCAAAAAGATCATTCTCCCTTTCAGAGTAGAAGAGGAAAGACTAACAGTATTATAAGACATGTATATGCAGTATTGTTAATTACTTGTAAACTGGGATTATACCTCTATATCTTATGATTGAATCAATATACACTAGGATTGAATCACTATACCTTAGGATTTAATAATTATACATTAAGATTGAATCACTATTTGATAGGATTGAATCACCGTACCCTAGGATTGAATCACTATATGCTAGGATTGAAGCATTATACACCGGGATTGAATAACTAAATCGTATACTAGCTAGGGTTGACCTCTTTACGCTTAGATTGAATTGCTACACTCTAGGATTGTATCACGCTATACGCTAGGCTTGAATTACAGTGCCTTCAGATTGAATCACTGTGCCTTAAGATTGAATCGCTATACACTGGAAATGAATCAATAAAAGCTAGCATTTCGTCACTAAATACGAGTCTTGAATAACTATACCCTAGGACTGAATCTCTATACACTAGGACTGAATCACTACACTGCAGGATTGAATAACATTACACTAGGACTGAATGAATAACCGCTAAGACTGAATCACTACAATTTAGGATTGAATCACATTATACTAGGACTGAATCAATACACACTAGGACTGAATCACTACACACTGGGAGTGAATCACTACACACTAGAATTGAATCACTACACTGTAGGATTTAATCACATTATACTAGGACTGAATCACTTCACTGTAGAATTGAATCACATAACAATAGGACTGAATCAATACACGCTAGGACTGAATCAATACACGCTAGGACTGAATCACTACACTCTATAAGATTGGAGCACATTGCAATAGGATTGAATCACTACACTCTAGGATTGAATTACATTACAATAGAACTGAATGACTACACTATAGAATTGAATCTTATTACACAAGGAGTGAGCCACAATACCTTAGGATTGAATAAATATACGCTAGGATTGAATCACTGTACACTAGAATTGAATATTTATGTTATATTAATGAATCACTATGTATTAGCATTTAATCTCTAAGCCCCATTAATGAATCTCTATACCCAAGGATTGAAGAGAAATAAATCAAAATACACGACAAATAGGTCCAGGACTTACTTCTAACTTGCGCCACAGACTAGACAACACGACATCCTACTAATTTCAATGGGTGGTCCAGTCTTGATCTGCATCTTTCCAAGGCTTGTTGCTCTGCATGTTAATTTCTTCCTGCTGACTTATCTCTGTCCTTTATTTCTTCTCTTCAGCTGCATGTCTGTTTCACTGATATCCACTGGAGGTGGAATATCTTCTGTCCTCTTTTGTTAACACGTAGAAACAAGAAGATGATACAAATTGTCAGAACTTTGAAGCTATTGCAACTTCTGGATCTCAGAGTTAAGAGGGCTCAAAAGGACCTTAACTTTCACCCTGAAGCTGGTCCTTTACAGAATGTTGCTCTCATCTAGGCCCACATAAAGACTCTTGATCCTTTGTCATTGTCTTTGCCACGTATACATTCACGATTAAGGTGTCTTTAATGTCCCGTGTCCATATCAGCGCTGGTCAACATCTGGCTGTTCTATTAGAAACGAAACTTTCCATAGTTTGTCTCCCCAAAGCCACTGGTGACGTTTCGGGTGGGCAAAGTATTTCAAGTTTCCGAGACACGATAATATTAATGAGTCAGTTTTTGTTCAACGTTCAGATCTTGGAGAACTTGTCAGTATTTTCTTCTTCTTGGTCCAGAGTCTCATCTCGTCTCATCTCATCTTATGTCATCTCATCGTAGCTCATCTCATCATGTATCATCGTATTTCATCTCATCTAATCTCATCTCATCGTATCACATCTCATATCATCTCATCTCACCTCATCTTGTCCCTCTTGTTCCTATCGGTATCGAGGTCAAGCATAAACAGCGGGAGGGCGTCCGTTTATGAGCTTCATGTATCGAGATTCCCATGGGCTCTGTTATTCCCTCTGTCTATCGTTTGCATGGACGGCCTTTTCTTCTGCTTCCATTTGGTTTGTACATCATTGTTTGTTGTGGTATTCTGTTGGTTGGTAACCTAGTTATATGGCCGAACCATTTAACTTGCTGTTTACTGATTAAATTTAATAATAAACGCTCCATTTTGAACAAGTCCATACGTGATTACTCTCTGTCAAAAGATGTGATATTTGAATTCCACCGTGGCACAATGATTGTTAATGCAGCTACGTTGTTCCCATATCTACTACTACACGTGATCCAAACAATCTGCAGTGTAACTGAGCATTTGTCTTTGTTTAAGTTGACAGCAAGTTGACGTAGTATTTGACTGGGGTATCTGTTCCTTGTCAATTCTCATTGTTCAGTCAGTTTAGGATTGACCATTCTAACAACATAGAGAAGACTGCTGTAATGTGCGAACTGCTTCTGGGTGGATAGAGCACACACCTGCTTCAGTAGAAGCCAGAAGTTCAGTTTGGTCATCAAAAGAAACGATTGCACGCCAGGCCAGTCGATCAACGTAGAGTTTGTAAAATTGAGACTTGGAGTATTGCAGTTTCTGATGACGACCCAAGCACTTCAATCTGAAAAGAAAATATTCATAGGACAGTTTGTGCCAGCCAGAGCTGATGATTACACACTTAATTTATTGTTAATATAGAAATTAGTATATTGACCCGAATAAAGTTCCATAATTCAGTCACCAACTGAGGGAAAATGATGAAATTTAGCATATAATCTTATCAATATGTACACCCAACAAACACATTTTTTGTTCTGGAGATTCTACATTAGATCTCAATATTTGTTTATATGCGATATATAATTTAAGGGATAGAGATGAATTGCATATTATGAAATGTATTAAATTTTCACTTGGAAACATTGCTGCCTTATAATAAAAATAATGCAATTTAATTTCATATATAATACAACATGTCTTCTGCCGTATTAACAAATTGTAAGTCATAGCTGTGACATATTCCTACTTCTCATTTTCTGCTATCCATTTTCGTTTGGTCCAGACCTACTTTTTTATTTAGCACTGAATTACTTAAAAAGAACAAACGTTCAGTTTTTAGCTAATTATTGTCGAAATTATCTGATTCTGTGCCAACCAAACAGGTAGGTTTGGACCAAACATGGTACAAAATCAAATGAACACGTATTATAATGGGAATTTCCGTTCACTGAGCATTGAAATTGTGGAAGATATACGAAACAAAATAAATAACACGATGACAATAGTATGGCGATATATCGTCCTTCTATCCACATGGGTGATCACATTTGGCGATATATTATCCTTTCGCACTGAATCATTTAAAACAGAATAAGAATTAATAACAAACAAAATTTGTGTTCGCATTAAAACGGAACAAGAATTGGGGTGCATACCGAACTTTTATTCTCTTTCAAACACAACCAAATAAATTATAAATCGAACTTTTTTTCCATATTAGAATAGAACACAGATTAGTAATAAACTCATTCATTCATTCAGTAACATGTCCTTTGCGGAATTTTGCTCCCATAACAACCTTCCGGAAAACTTCTCGGTTATAAGCAAGATGCCACGCCACGTCCGATAAACCCATCTGGAGATCATCTGCCACATCCTGCACCAATCTTCTCGTTGGCCTTCCACTTCCTCTCTTCCCGGGCATATACCCACTATTGTTGTTCTCTCCAAACTTTCATGACGTTTCAAGTGACCAACATATTTCAATTTTCTTTGTTTTATCGTCTTCAGCAGCCAACCTTCTTCAATATTTAGCTCTTGAAGTATGGATGCATTTGTTCTTTTCTTTAGCCAAGATATTCTTAGAACTCGTCTATAAAATTTATATTCAAAGGCATTTATACGCTGTTCAGCTTGTTTAGTAAGTGTCCAGGTCTCACAGGCGAATGTTCCAATGTGAAAGATGCATGCCCTTAAACATCTAATTTGTGTAGGTCTACCTGTCTCATGCCATAATTTATTCAGTTGTTTTAGTGTTTGAAGAGCAATAGATATTCGTCTAGTAATAAACTGGCCCTCAATATTCGATTATTTATTTATTTATTTTTTATTCAACAACACCAATAATTAGTTACAAAAGAAACTTGTGTTCGCATTAAAACAGAACAATAATTAGCTACAACGGAAATTGTTTTCACTTTATAACAGAACAAGAATTACGGCAAAAAAGTAAATTTTATTCTCTTTAAAACATAACCAAAATTAGTTATAAATCGAACATTTTTTCACATTAACACCGAAAAAAAAAAAAGATTAGTAACAAACCAACCCTCAATATTCGATTATTTTTGTGTACCTTTCAGTTTAAGTCAGTTTATTCCCAATTAAAATCCGCCCTGACGAAATCGATTACTTTATCGTAAACAGCAGTCGACTCGCCACCTTCCCATTGTCTTTCCGCTGTCTAGATTGCTAGCGTCTGGAAAACGTCCTTATTTCTTCCCTCACTTGTCTTCCCTCAACGCCCGCAGCCAGGGTCCCCCCTCTTCTATCGCGAGTTTCCGCTTGACTGCTCACGCTCGACTTTCAATTTCTCCATCATATTTCTATTTTGTCTTCCTCTTTTCCCCATCTGTCAATCAAACCTCCCCAAAGAATGCCAGCTTTCACTCCAACGATCGCTCATTCAATAATCCGATTATATGATTTTCTTTTCGTTCACTAACTTTTACGCCGACTTTTCTTTCCCCCCTTCTCGTTACTGTTAATCTATTCCACCCTCACATTTTTACAGCTCGAAGTCAGGATACAAAGTCTCAAGTTATGGATCTCCGATTTGCCTCGCCCAGTAGGCAATAAGCCTTTTGCCAAAGCTTAATAATTACCATTATTGAAATCAAAAGAGTATAGATCGTTCATTTGTGAAGCAGTTTAACTGCCTATGGGGACTTTTAGATGCAAGGAAAAGAGCAAGGAGGGAGATAAAAATGAGCTGTTTACCATGAGATTTTTCACGATCTCATACAGATAACAGATGTTCCTTTGTGGTTGCAGAATAAACGAGCATACGCAAGACGGTGCGGCAGCACATACGAACGTGCGTGCTCATTCAAGCAGGTGCTGAGGTATACAATGAAATCTTGCCAATATATACACATATACATATTAAACACGTGAAGTCCTTGGGCTATTTAATGTATGAGGTGTGCAGTTCTTTGATTACATTTTTAACTAATTCACCAATGTTGGTTTTTGTGGGCGGAACTGAAAATAATACACGCGGATATGTTTTTGTCTTTTGTGACGTTGTGTTGCAAATATGGCTGGCTGGCACATGTTTTTAATGCGTTTTGAGTCTAGGTTTATCATTTCTTTGTAGGGAATGTATTTCACGATAAGGCAGATGTGGTAAGGGCCCTTTTGGGATCCCGTGAATAGCGTGGCGATTAGTTAGTTAGTTAGTTAGCTAGTTAGTTAGTTAGTTAGTTAGTTAGTTGGTTAGTTAGTTAGTTAGTTAGTTAGTTAGTTGGTTAGTTAGTTAGTTAGTTAGTTAGTTAGTTAGTTAGTTAGTCGCGGTTCCAACTTCACGGCAATGGGTCGTCCCCATTATGCTCCGTTCCTGTGCCAGTAAATATCACACAAAATTCTCCTCTCTGTCCAGTGTGACAAATAGAAAAGACATGAGTCTTGGCAAGCCAACAGACCGCACAGATACACTGTGCATAATTCTGCGTCAGAATGCCACCACAAAAGTCATCCATGGAAAATACAGTTCATCGTCGATGGAAGCGACTGTCACCAGAAAGACCGGGTTTTATCTCATATGGCTGGGTCTCTTTCCACAAGGCGACCCACAGAAAGCACCGTACAAAGCACGAGCTCCGTAGCTGCAGCGACGACTCCCAGGAGTCCCACGAGAAAATGCACCCGTGAACCGAACAAGCAAACCAGTCAATTCAGCAACATCCGGCCCCCCATCGTTCCGAACATGCAGTACAGCGTGGAGAAACATATACTTTGCCTAGATAATAATGCAGGAGGGAGTAATCAGAGGATCTGGCCGACACTCCGAGGGAAGGCAAGGCGGTGACATAATCATACTGGAACTCGTACCATTAGTGGAGTATTCCTGTTCTCTGGCGAAGGAGTTACGAATGCCATTCATGCACCCGCATTCCGTGTTCAAGACACAGCTGCAGGGAATTTGGCCTTGCGTTGCTTTTCATAGTGGTATGAGTGCCAGTCGTTCAATGAGTGTACACTTGATATGAAATCACGAACAGACAAAAATGCTTTGGTTTACTCCGATATTTTATAAAGGATATACAAATAACTAACCATTGGTGTTGGGACTCTACGCTGGTTATTGAAGATGAGGTCGGTGCGCGTATGAGAATGGCCCGAAAGCTGTGATGTCTGTTCTTGATACAACTCAACTTGTACGGAATATATTCTGCGGTGTAACTTTCATTGTCAGTTAGACATTTAACTTTGTTAATCTCAGAAATTATTATAAAGTAATTACTGTCTGCATTGAAGCGAGTTCAATTAACAGATAAGCTGAAAATCATCCTCATCAATACCATCCAATGCCTTGCCGGCTGGCGGGGGGCGATCATGCCTCTCCACAAATTGCGATCTCCAACGGCATGAATCAGTTCGTGTCTTGACTCCCTTCCATACCATGACTCAAGACTGTCAAGAATCACAAACGATACCTGCTTCATTCTGGTGATTGAGATAAGTTGCCTTTGCGACTGAGCTGCCCTCTAAATATCCAAATTGTTCGTTTTGGATGTCCAATTAATTTGCAGCATTCTTCTATAAAACCACATCTCCAGTCTTCCAGGGATTTTTTCGTCTGTTTACTAATTGGGGAGGTTGCTTAGGTGAACAAGTGTTTATAAGCTCATAGCAGATACGGGAAGTCGTTTCAGACAATTAATTATTCCATGGCACCTAATCAGTTAAATTTCGTTTTATCACTGGATACGATCGATTTATCAGAGGTTAAGTTCGATTTATCGCTGGTATTTTTTTATGTTTGTTTTAAACCTAACATAAGTTATGTTTGAAAATACTTATTGCTGTTGTTGAATAAAGTGACTCACTAATATACAAAAATAATCGAATTTCAAGGCTCAGTGAACTGAAATTCACATGATACCACTTGTTGATTTGTTTGTGTACCATGATTGGTCCAAACCTACCAGTTTGTTTGGCACTGAATCAGTTACTTACAACAGTAATTAGCTACGGACCGATTGTTCTTGTTAATTGATTCAGTGCCAATTAAAAAAGTATGTCTGGACCAAACGAAAATGAATGGCAGGAAATGAGAAGTAGGAACATGTCACAGTTATGACTTACATTTGTTAATATGGTAGCAGACTTGTTGTATTATATATCACATTAAAGATGGGTTGCATAGGGAAAACAAGTGAATATAAGCCCATAGCATAAACGGGAAGTAGCTTCTGACGGTTAATTATCAAATAGCACTTGATTAGTTAAATGTAAACGGACGTTCTATTTATCACTGATATGTTTGTGTTTTAAAACTAACGCAAGTTATCTTTGTAACTAATTATTGCTGTTGTTGAATAAATTGACTCAATAATATACACAAATAATCGACTATTGAGGGCTGGTTTGTTACTAATCTTTGTTCTGTTTTAATTTGGAAAATCGTTCGATTTTGTAGATAATTATTGTTGTAATTAAATGAGAACAAAAGTCAATTTATATTTTATATGTGCTTTGTTTAAATGCTAACACAAGTCCGGTTTGTAGCTAATGTTTGTTATATATTACTGCGAAGAAAAGTTAGGTTCTTAATTAATTTTTGTTCTGTTTAATGCGTACGAAATTTCGATCTGAACCCTATTTTTGATTTAATTTAAAAGCCAACAAAAGTTCGATTTGTAACTAGTTTTTTTATATGTAATTACGAAGAAATCTTCAACTTCTTACTAAGTTTTGCACTCTTTTAACTGATTCAATGCCAAGCACAAATAAGTTTGGATCAAAAATGGTGCACAATCTAATGAACTTCTATTATAATGTAATTTCCGTTCACTGAGCACTAAAATTGCGGAATACATCAAGAAACAAAACAAATAGCACGATGACCCTGGTATGGCTATATATCGCCCTTCTGTATATTATTTTTCGGCACGTAATAAGATAATAAAAGCAAAACATAATAGTTCAGTGGGTAACTAAGTTTATTCTCTTTGAATGCGAACAAAGCTTTTATTTGTGACTGGAGTTTGTTCTGTTTTATTGAGAACAAAAGTAGTGTTTGGTACAAATCTTTGTTCTATTTTAACGCGACAAATGTAAGATTTATAGTCAATTATTGTTCTGTTTTAATGTTAGCAAACGATCCTTTTATAACTGAGTATTTTTCATGTGTTTTAATGCAAAAATAAGACAAAAGTGAATCGAAATACTGTTCTGTTTAAATCTTAACAAAAGTTCATTTTCTAAATAATTTCTGTTGTGTTATAATGAGAGCTAAAAGATGATTTTGTAACCAATTTTTCTTGTGTTATAATGGGAGCAAAAGATGAGTTTGTAACTAATTTCTGTTGTGTTGTAATGGGGGAAAAGGATGAGTTTGTTGCTAATGTATTTTGTGTTATACTGCTAGCAAAAGATTGCTTTAACTAATTTCTTTTCTGTTATAATGCGAGCAAAACATGCGTTTGTAACTACTTTCTGTTGTTTGATAATGCAAGCACAAGGTGAGTTTGTAACTAATTTCTGTTTTGTTATAATACGAGCAAAAGATGAATTTGTAACTAATTTCTGTTGTGTTATAATGAGAGCAAAAGATGAGTTTGTAACTAATTTTTGTTGTGTAATAATGCGAAAAAAAGATACGTTTGTAACAAATTTCTGTTGTGTTATAATGCGAGGAAAAGATGAGTTTGTAACTATTTATTATTGTGTTATTATGCGAGCAAGAGGTAAGTGTGTAACTAAGTTATGTTGTGTTATAATGCGAACAAAATATCAGTTTGTAAACAGTGTTATAAAGCGAAGTAAACTTCAATTTCTAACTAATTTGTATTGTGTTTTAACATTACGTAAAAGTCGGTGTGTACGTAATTTGTTATTGTTAATTGCGGACAAAAGTTAACAAAGACATGTTTATATTGACAAGTTGATGATATTTCGTTGCAGAAGATGAAAACAAACAAGGAAGTATTACACAAACTGGAATAAACGAATAAAGTCAAATGGTTTGGCCGTGTAACTAGATTACCAGCTAACAGTATACCACAACAAGCAATGATGTAAAGATCAAATGGAAGCAGAAGAAATAACCGTCCACGTAAACGATGGACGGAGGGAATAGCAGAGTCCATGGGAATCTCGATACATGCAGCCCATAAAAGGACACTCTCACGCTGTTTATGCATCACCTACGACACCACAAGGTACAAAAGGATCAAGATGATATTAGGAGAGAATATTTAACTGACAATTTTCCACTCACTAAACAAGAAAAGAATTGTTGTAGAACACTTCATAGAGTCACATGGACCGAGAAGAAGAAAGCAAAATATGGGCATTCTGCAAATCGTGAACATCGCAGATATTTTCTAAAAAGTGTGTTAGTTGATATCTTTCTAGGACGTCGCAGTCAATCTCGGCTATTTTTTTGTCTTTTTGGCTGTTCTGAAGCTGTGTGTCGAGAGCAGTTTCGGGGATTGCACATTGCCGTTCGTAACCCCTTAGTGCCGGCTTCCTGGCTTAGAGGTTAGCGACTTTTCTCCGTAATCTCGTATAATCTCGTAAGTAACGTGACGTCGGTGAGAATCAGCAGTGGTTCGAATCGGGTCGATAACTTACGGGGTATGTGAGCCGGCCGCTCAGAAAGCAATGGCAAACTACTCAGCGTAATCTTGCCAAGAAATCAACAATCAGCTGAAAGATGCTGATGTTGATAGCAATGTCCTGTAAAGGATATGCAAACAATTTTTTTTTTACCCCCTAGTGACAGCGCCCTCGAAACTAACACAAAAACTAATGTAGAGAATGCAATGGGACGCAAATGTGTTTCCAAGGCACCAGGGCCAGGTTTTATACTGACCAAGACCTACTAACACGTTCTAGTCGTGCGTCCTGGGCAACAGGTCCCTTCGGGGTCCTGGCTAACGTAGTAGGATCGCTGATTCTTCCGAAGTCGGAGAGTATCTGCCTGCACGGCGAGGAACCACCAGTCTGCACACCAATAAGCCAGACATGGGACAACGGATACTCACGCAAACCTCAGGTCCTGTATGACATCACACTGATGTTGGACAGCAGAATGTCTTCATCCGGCATACATGACTTCACGCTGGAGTTCACAGCCAGCGAACGCAAGCAAGCAAGCAGAGAATGCAATTATTTCCCGTGAGAGCCGAGATTATATACAGTGCGTGCATGCGTGCGTGAGCGCGCGCGTGTGTGTGTGTGTGTGTGTGTGTGTGTGTGTGTGTGTGTGTGTGTGTGCACAAATACTAACTTAAAACTAATCTAGGGAAATAAGTATTTCAATAGTAATTATTGAAAGTATGCAAACAAATGCAGCTTAAAACTAGGTAGAGGATCGATTTATGCATATTGAAATCAAAGTTTATATTCTATATTGTATATCCATTCATTCATTCAGTAGCATGTCCTTTGCAGAACCTCGCTCCCATAACAACCGCCCGGAAAACTTCTCGGTCATAAACAAGATGTCCCGCTTCCGACACACCCATCTGGAGATCATCTCTCACATCCTGCACCCATCGTCTCTTTGGTCTTCCTCTTCCTCTCTTTCCGGGCATATACCCATTCCATTATTGTTCTCTCCAAACTTTCATGACGTTTCAATTGATCAAAATATTTCAAAGTTTTATCGTCTTTAGTAGCCAACCTTTTTCAATATTCACTCTTGTCGTATATGTATTCATTTGTTCTGTGCTATATCCAAGATATCTGTTTCTTATTATGTTTTTCTTTCATGGTATTTAGGCTTTCTTAGCAAGTTTTGCAGAAGGTAGTTTACTATTGATTTCCTTCTGGGCAGTGACTGTACTAGTCTGTGGCCATAGACATTGTCTCTACTGATGAAATCATCTGCCTATCGCCGCAGAGTGCAGACAATAACCAACAACTATTTGTCGGCTGCTCCCATACTCCATCCGCCACCTGCTTTAATTCCTAGTTTATATTATATATTAATAGACCAATCTGAACTTGATGGGTCATGTGGTCAGATTCAGTCCGACAGCCTCTACTTTTCAAGGCATTTCCTGGTACCAATACTAGGCTGGCCATACCTGTGAGCGTAGGTCAGTTTTAAAATTATGTGACACGACCATCTATCCATCCATCCATCATGTGCCACCCCGATAAGCGTGGACGGTAATGATTCGCCATTTCACTCGATCACCAGACTCATGGATCAGCTCCGTGTTCTATACTCAACCATGCCACATGGCCAAGCCATCCAGGTATTTACTACTCTGTCTTCCACTTGTTCACTTCACCTCGATCTTGCCAGTTGTCACCAAGTTCTCCAATTTATTTCTTCTCATAACACTGCCCAAAATATGTTGAATGTTTACGTCTTATTCCTCTAATCGGCCACAAATGCTCGCAGAAGTCGGATGTGTCGGCCTAACAGCGCAAGAACGCAGCTCTGCTGTAAACAGGCACAACGCAATCACGTCCGAAAAAGAAAAAAAAACTCAGGATGAACGCAGAAGAAGAAGAAGACGATTTCTCTTAATCAGTTTACGAGTATCATTTGTTTTTTGTAAGACTTGGTCATTGGTTTTTCTGTCTGTCCATGGTATTCTTTGCATTTTGTTCCCCTCAGAAACCACATTTTCACAGCCATCAGATGTTTTTCAGCTTGTTTGCTCATTGCCCACGCTTCACATCCATACAAAAGAACAGGTTCTATATAGCATCTCAACACTCTTTTTATTGGTCAGTATGTTTTCTATCTTTCAAAAGGTTACCTTTGTCTTAGCGATTCTTGTTCTAATCTCTTCAAGGCATCTCCCATCAGATGTTATGGCTGTTCTGAGATAATTGTACCGATTCACTTATTTGAGAATATTCTCATTTACTTGTGACACGACACCAGCAAAGAAACAAACAAACGTGAGCACTTTGAAAAGATGCATATTTTTCCGTGGCACCATATAGATATATCAGCCAAGGACAATTGTACACCGAAAAAGAAGTCAGGGGTATGAAACTTAAAGTCTACAGAAAATATCCCATAATATCGTGGATCATGGACAGTTAGCAAACAGGTGAGAAATTATGTAGAAGTTTGTGGGATGTGGTTTTATGGAATAATGATGAGAACTTGGTGGATGGATAGAGAGATATCATGGATGGATAGAACGATAAGCTGAGTGGAATGACAGATATCGTGGATGAGTAGAAATATAGTTTGCATGGATAGACAGATATCATAGATGGATATAAAGATAAGCTGGATGATATATTGATAAATCGTTGATTCATATGAAGATATCATGGATGGATAGAATGATAGGTTGGATAGAAAGATATTGTCGCTTAAAGTCGCTTAACAGTCGACAGGGTCGACTTCATTGCACCTGGTTTTATCCCATATGGCTCGGTCTCTTTCTGCAGCGCGGAAAGCGTCGCACAAAGCACGAACTCCGTAGCTTTTAGCGACGACCCACAGGAGTCTCCGAAACATTTAACTTGTAAACCGAGGGGCGCGGCCCAGAATCGAACCCACAACCTTCGGAACACGAGTCAAACGGCTTGACCACTTCGCCACAGAGACTCCCAGAGAAAGATATTGTGGATGGATATAACAATATCGTGGATGGATAGAAAGATATCATGGATGCATAGAAAGATATCGTGGATTGATACTAAGATTTCGTGGATGGGTAGAAAGATATCGTGGATTGATGAACACATATCGTGGATGGATAGAAAGATATCGTGGATGGATTGAAAGATATCATGGATGGATAGAAATGTGTCGAGAATGGATGGAAATATATCAAGGATGGATAGAAAGATATCATTGGTGGATAGAAAGTTTTCACTGATGGATAGAAAGATATCATTGATGGATAGAAAGGTAAGGTGGGTGGATAGAAATATCTATTTTGAGCTCGCTCGCTTTGAACTCAAGCGTACTCTGTACACGCAACTTCAAGGAGCACTGGGTTAGCTTGTGGATTAGCTTTCCCTATTAGTAGCGTCCCTCGTCATCAGGTGAACCCACTCCGATCTCAGAGGTATTTGCAATTTACGTCCCCAAGTCAAGGACGATAGGTCAACATTTTAGTCCAAATGACCGGTGTAGGGATTGAACCCGCTACCTCGAGCGGATTTATCCATTCGGCTATGCTGACCTTACATAGATTAAAAGTAAGCTATGTTGAGTTGGGTTGAGTTGAGGTGAACTGAGTTGAGTTGAGTGGAGTTAAGAACCGACATAACTACACTCAGGATTTTCCCATACGCGCTCCGCCACCTCGTTCAACAGCCAGCGAAGGGTCACACTACCGATCGTTCCCACCGCTATCTGGTTAAAAGTTATCCTGGTCTTCCCTCTCAGTTTGAGACTCGACCAGAACCCCTGCTAATCCCAAGCAATCTCATCCTTTCCACGTACGGGTTCTCAATCTGTTCCCCCACATTCTCCACCTGGTCCCACTAGCGCACGACCACCTCCCCCTTGTCCATAAATAATTTACCAACAAGAGGTGCATTTTCTATCAGCCTATTAGCCTGTTCATTCCCTCCGCCTTCCCACTCCCGCATGGTCAGGGTAAAACCTCCATTCAGTTCTCACAATCTGTGACCTCTAAAACGAGGTGAGACATTCCACACGAAACATTCCTTTCTCCACCTTACTAAGCATACTCCTTGAGTCCGTGATGAAGACAATATGTGTTTCACTGGTCTCCTCTAACCAACGGAATGCCGTTGTGACTGCTTCCACCTCCAATCTTATGCTGAAGGTCGTAGCCTCATACGCCAGACTCTCCTGTTTCAAGAAATGCCCGTTAGCCTTCGCAATAAAATCCCCTCCACTCCGTCTGTTTCTCACCACTGACTATCAGTATAGATCACTATGTCACCTTGATATGTGTTACTCTGGATCAATTGTTGCACCTCAAACACTCTAAATTAAATAACTCTATGTCACGTGTAATATGATTTGTCTATATGGTGCTAAACTCATATTTTACAGACCAATCGTAACTCGGTGAGTCAGTATCACCTGCCCGCTTTTACTTCCGAAGAATGTCTTGGTACCCGTTTTAAGCTGGATGGGTCTTAAGTCAAATTTAGGCTTGATGAACTTTACGTCATATTTAGGCTGGGTTGACCTTACGTCAAATTTAGGCTAGATGGACCTTACGTCAAATTCAGGCTGGATGGACCTTACGTCAAATTTAGGCTGGATGGACCTTAAGTCAAATTTATGTTGGATGGACCTTAAGTCAAATATAGGCTGGATTGACCTTCAGTCAAATTTACGCTGGATGGACCTTAAGTAAAATTTCAGCTGGATTGAATTTAAATCAAATTTAGGCTGGATGGACCTGAAGTCAAATTTAACTGATTCACTGTCGAAGGATAATATATAGCAAACTGTGACCTTCCATGTGGACAGAAGGACGATATATCGCCATACTAGCGTCATCATGTTATTTGGTTTGTTTCATGGTATCTTCCGCAATTTCATATCTCTGTGAACATTATAATCAGGGTTTATGTTTAATGACTCTACAGTGTTTGAAAATATTGCCGGTCCAAGTTTTGTATTTACCTATTATGTTGCATGAACTTTACAGAGGGTGAATACAAAACTTGGACTGGCAATATTTTCAAACACTGCATAGTCATTAAACATACACCCTATACTTGTTCATGTGACTGCGTACCGTATTTGGTTCAAGCCTACTTGTTTGTTTGGCGCTCAATCAGTTAAATATCCGCGCCGATGGAGAATCAAACCCAAGATCATCGAGTCGGCAAGCAAACGCCCAGCCATTGCACTTCAGCGGCTGGTACAGAAATTTAAAAAGCGAAAGACAATTACTGAACACCAACAAATTAGACAAACGAGGTCAATCAAAATGCAGTTAGTAGAAAGCAAATATAGAGAGACGGTTGAAACAAAGTGTACGTGAAGACAACGATTCAGTGCGAAAGTATCCGCCCATTCGTCCGCTAACTACATTTCTTTCTTATTGTCTGTTTTTCTGTCAGTATTTTTCTTCTTCTGCCTGTGGTATTCAGTAATTAGTTACTTACGCGCCTGCCTGACTAACTGTCTGTCTGTTAGTCTTCCCGATTGTCTTTCTGCATGTTTGTCTGTCAAAATGTGCATGTATTCAGGTGCCTGTCTGTCTAAACAGCTGTCTGCCTATATATTTTGTTAAAGTTTCATATCCTTTACAGGACCTCGCAGTCAACACGAGCATTTTTTGCTGTTGTGATCTCTTGGCAAGTTTACGTTCAGTAGTTTGCCATTGATTTCTGATCGTTTAGTGAAGCATGTTTAAACAGACACACACACAAATGGGAATGACTGAACTCTGCAAGTCTTTTTTTATGTGACCATCAATTTGGCTTGCCATCTTGTCCTTTTACTTTCCACACAGATTAAGCCGCACTGGTACATATGAAAAATATGAGGAAACAATCGCTCTTACAAGGTTGCTCAGTTAGTCTTAACCTGACCTTGATTATTACCATTAGACACACAAATCATGATATCACTCTGTGACATCGCCATGCCCACTTTCAATTGGATTTTGTCTACTTGTATAACAGCATATGTGCTTGTCTGCTTATCTGTATGCCCCCCTGACCGTCTGTCTTTCTGTTTGTCTGTCTGTCTAGACTCTAATATGTATGTCCGTATGTATGTCTAGACGCTAATATGTCTGTCCGTTTGTCTGTTTAGACGCTAATATGCATGTCCGTATGTCCGTCTAGGCGCTAGTATCTATGTGCGTATGTCTGTCTAGACTCTAATATGTATGTTCGTATGTCTGTTTAGACGCTAATACGTATGTCCGTTATGTTTGTCAATATAGTGTGTATGTATAATGTGTATGTCCGTCTGTCTGTCTATACGCTAATATGTATGTCCGTATGTCTGTCTAGACGCTAAATATTATGTCAGTATGTCTGTCTAAACGCTAATGTGTATGCCTATATGTCTGTCTAGACGCTTGTATGTATGCCCGTATGTCTATCTAGACGCTTATATGTATGTCGGTATGTCTGTCTAGACGCTAATACGTCTGTGGAGTATGTCTGTCTAGACGCTAATATGTATATCCATTTATTTCTCTAGACGCCAATAGATCTGTCCGTCTGTCTGTCTAGACGCTAATATGTATGTCCGATTGTCTGTCTAGACGCTAATATTTATGTCCTTTTGTCTGTCTAGACGCTAATATGTATGTCTGTACGTCTGTCTAGACGCTAATATGTATGTCCGATTGTCTGTCTAGACGCTAATATGTATGTCCGTACGTCTGTCTAGACGCTAATATGTATGTCCGATTGTCTGTCTAGACGCTAATATGTATGTCCACTTGTCTGTCTAGACGCTAATATGTATATCCATTTGTTTCTCTAGACGCCAATAGATCTGTCCGTCTGTCTGTCTAGACGCTAATATGTATGTCCGATTGTCTGTCTAGACGCTAATATGTATGTCCTTTTGTCTGTCTAGACGCTAATATGTATGTCTGTACGTCTGTCTAGACGCTAATATGTATGTCCGATTGTCTGTCTAGACGCTAATATGTATGTCCGTACGTCTGTCTAGACGCTAATATGTATGTCCGATTGTCTGTCTAGACGCTAATATGTATGTCCACTTGTCTGTCTAGACGCTAATATGTATGTCAGTCTATCTGTGTAGACACTAATATGTATGTCCGTATGTCCATCCATCCATCCATCCATCCATCCATTCGCCATCTGTGTAACCTAATTACTTCTACTCAACGAACAAGTGCTTGTCTAAAAGTGCGTCACTCTACATAAACGTCTATTACCGAGCTCACCCAATGTCTACCTCCTCTCCCCTCTCTCTCTCTCCCCTCTCTGCTCTCTCTCTCTCTCTCTCTCCCGCTCTCTCTCTCTCTCTCTCTCTCTCTCTCTCTCTCTCTCTCTCTCTCTCTCTCTCTCTCTCTCCTGACCAACTGTTTGTCTCCATTAACCCATCTCGAAAGCTAACAAAGGAAACAATTAGCCATATTCATTCTTTTCTTCTGCTGCTTCTTTCCTCCTCTTCCACCCCTTCTCCCTTTCTTTTCTCTTTACGAATCCCTCCAACTCGCAGCCGCTTGTTATCAAGGGGACACTCACGATTTCTTGTCCTCCTTTTCTTCTCTCCGTGTCACGTCCCAAGTCTTCCTGAAAATAGGATGGGCGGGTCACATGACCAATCTACTCACCAAACGCACGTGCCACCAGACGACCCGAAATGTCCATTTGAGGCACGTGCACAGAGTCATCCGGCACACGCGGAACCGGAAAACCGGTTGGATAGAGTCCCGGCCGGAAACTGACATGATGAGCAAATCTACTTATAGCAGATTGGGCTGGTCTTAGGACGGGAGGTCACGTGACCAAGGTGGCGGCCTTCCTGTCTGGTGGTACAAGTTTTGAATTTTCGACTTTCATTTTCAATTGTGGATCGATACATTTGTTTCGTAAAAATCGGCCTAGATCTTGGTGATGCTGTAAATATTGCTGTTAGTTCGTAGTTCTTCCTCTTCTACATCAGGTAGAGAGGTGTCTTATGGTTTGATTTACTATTTACTCTTCTATTGTGAGGTGTATGTTGCACCTTACGTCTTTGTTTGCGAGGAAATGTAATTAAGTAACATGAATTTTATTATGAAGTGCCTGGAAGAGTATGAGCAGTGGAACATCTTATTTCAGGACACAAACTGGCTCTTAAGTAATAACCAATATCAGAATCGCGAGGATTGAGAAGTTTGCCCATGCGCAATAGCGATTTCACAATGGTGGCACAACTATCGACCTGCACAATGGAAGAACAACGAGGCGTTATTCGTGATTGTGGTCAAAGGGTGTTAAACTTTGTGAAATCTACAGGAGCTTTAGAGTTCAGGATGGAGACAGTTGTCTGAGTCAGGCAGAGTGAATGATTGGGCAGAAAGATTTCAACATGGAAAACAAAACGTTGCATCGGTTAAGAAAGAATTCAAAGCTCAGGAATCCGCTGGGTAAGTCATCATGATCTTCTTTTGAGACAACAAGGGCCCTATATTGGTGCGTGTCCAGGAAAGTGGTAAAATTGTGACTATTGCTCGATACATGCTAGTGAACAAACTAAAGCCCGCAATACGATCACAACGCGGGGACTTCTCTCAAAAGGAATATTTTGCAGCACGATAACACCCGTCCTCATACGTCTGCTTGCACAGTAGATAAATTACGTGCTATGATATTTGGGGTCTTGAAACACCCAACATACACTATAACTTGGCGCCATCATAATTTCACTGTATGGACTATTGAAAGAATATTTGCGGAGTCAGAGGTTTGCAGATGAAAAATAGCTACTTGAAGCGGGGCAAAATTGGTTTAAGGCCAAAGCAAAAAAAAAAACTTTTTCCCAGAAGGCATCAACAAGCAGCTGGACAGGTGGACTAAATGTTTTGCCAGGCAAACTATGTTGAGAAATAACACACACAACATGTCTAGTTTGAGCCTGATATCGAGGGATACTAGTAGTAGGGAAAGCTGGTTCACGCGCAAAAAATCAGCCAGCGTGGACTAATCTGGAGGTAAAAGCGAGCGATGAAAACATAAACAGGTAGCTTAAGAGGTTTGTAATTACCCAGTCAAACAATGGAGATTTTGTTAAACATCTACATGAAAAGAAAGAAGAGAAAAGGATGGACAGATAATAGGGTATAAACTGTTGGCTAATGGGTCAAGCCGAAGACATTCTTCAACAGGTGTGTTCACTTGAGGACTTAGAACCTGACGAGGAGTGGGTACAAGTGCCAACATAGTTCTGTACGTTCTCTTCTGTTTGCATTCAACTAGGCAATAAATGCAGACAAGCAAATCCAGCTGCGCTGGAGGCGGAAATATAAGCATTGATTTTCGAGAATTCGTTAGACAGTGATGGTGTCATTTACACAGATGGGTCGGGCGTCCGACATGTGAGAAGCCTATACGGCTCAGGCCGGAGGGATAATTGTGAAGGAGGACTCTGGTGCATTTGTAGAGACCACAAGTAGCCTGACTATGGAAGTCATGGCAGTAAGTAAAGCAATAACATGGCTCGAGACACAGACTTTCACTAGGGCATGTTTCCTTAGCGACTCAATGAGCATGCTCAAGAGGATAGAGACGGGGTGGATCCGAAGAGAGTGGCTGCTGTCTCTGGAGCGGTCTCGGCTGGCAAAGATTAGTTTCATCTTCGTGCCAGGGCATGCTGGAGTACAAGGAAATGAGAGGGCTGACAAGCTCGCAGGTAAGGCTACTGTGGAGGGCGGACACGCCAAGGACCAGGCTGGCATTCTGAATGCTCTACGAGAAGTAAGACTTTTGCGAGAACCAAGTGATGACTGTGAATCTACAACCATGGCCAGACTGCGAGAACAGCAAATTAAACTACCTAACTAACTGTTGGCTAATATATTTATTCATTACCTCTAAAATAAATTTAATAATAAAAGCAGAAATGTTAATTTATGTAAGGCACGTCTGGCCGAGTGGCTAGATAGTCGGGATCCCATACGGGAGTCCTTGACCCCGTTCAACCCCAGACAAGAAGTTATTTTAGGGTCTATAGGTTTAATGATCCTGTGACCGAACCAGGGACAATTCGGATATTAATTTAAAAGGGGTTGTTGTCCGAAGAAGGTAATAACAGGTTGCTTTCTAAATAAAAATTCATTTGTAATTTACGTTGCCAAGTCAAGTGCGAGAAGTCCACATTTTAGTGCAACTGACCGGTGTAGGGGTTGAAACCGCTACTTTGACATCAGCATACCGGAACACTTACCAGCGATCGGTCTTATCCATTCGGCCATGCTAACCTCTTAAGTTATCTGTAGAACTGAGGCAATTGCGGGGCTAGATGTCGGCGTGGCTGAGAGGTGTAACTCGCTGTCACTTAAACTTCCTGTCCGCTGAGGGTGTGGTAGTATGTGTATTCAACACCAGTCATTTGCACTTAAACGTTGATGTCTCGATAAGAAAGCTATGGCAAACTTATCATCATCAAGGTGCCATACCAGCTGGCGAAGGCGTTCACGTCTCTCCACAAATCACGGTCTTTGGTGTTTTGGATCAACACTGCAGATGATATTCCTTCAAGCCACCGTCTCAATCAATCCAGCATCATTTCTCTTGGTCTGCCTCTGCCTCTCTTACCTTGGAACTTTCCAGTTGTCATGACGTTCTCTAATGTTTCTCTTCTCGTCACATGACCAAATAAAGCTTTCTATCTCCTTCTTTACTGTATATAATGTTCTAGTGCCATTAGCCTCTTTCAGGCAATCTTCGTTAGCTACTCTGGCAGTCCAAAGAATTCACAACATTCGTCTTAGAGACCACATCTCTGTTGATTAAAAGTTATTCCTAATTTGTTCATTTACATTCCAAGATTCACTGTCATACAGCAAAACTGACTCTGTATAGCATTTCAGCACTCTCTTTCTTTCGTTCAATGATAGTGATTTATTGCATTAAGATACTTTTCATTTTCTGAAATGAAACTTTTGCTTGCCCTGTTCTGTTCTTAATCTCTGTTGCGCACCTTCCGTCTTATGTTATCAATACCACTGGGTATTTAAAATGATCCACTTCTATTTCTATGTCACATTTTGGTGTCAAAACCTACTGAACGTAAAATTGCCTATTAATTAACAAACAGCCAATAGGAACTCGGGATGATTGAACAATCCTGCAAAATACAAGCAGTTGTATTTTTACGAGGTTAGAACCGCAGACAGCACACGGTACAGCGCTATCTCACTGTGCCCATTTCTCTACGCAGTTGTCAAAATGTGTGTTCAATACTTGGTCACTTTTCATACCGTACTTCCTGCATAAAGTCATTTCTCTAATTTCCTGTTCAAATGTTAAACCTACGCTTTTGATCACCGCAAACCCGCACTTTTCTCTTCTCCGTAACAACATTCAAGCCCCCAGCTATTCTGTTTCTTTTCTAAAATTAATGTTTTGGTGCCTAAAAGTGGACAGTTTTACTGTGGATATAAAAAAGGACCTTACACAAAAAGTATTCACATTAGCACGGTGAAAGCTCAATTTTGACACCCGGTAAACCCGTCCTTGCTGACACGAACTATCACGGGAAACAGCGCGGAAAATAGAGAAAAAGGAAAACTTCCCGTGCTGATCGTAAGTTTTGTTTGAGGCTGCTATTGAAAACATCTGGAACCCAGGGAAGCGGCTATTCAACGGCCCGGACATTTCGGTTCAATCAAATCCTTTCATCTGGCGCGTCCGCGGATTTGCATGTATTATTCCGCCGATTAAAATACCTGAGGGAAATCGGCCCGTCCCTTACGGCACACAGGTAAATACGTTGATTGTTAGCATGTTACTGTGAATTAAAACACAAGAAGGAGAAGGGGTGGTGGTTTATATGATTTAGCTGAAGAAAACATTAGAGTAGGAGTAGAAACGCTCGTCCCCCTTCCCCTTTTCCCCCGGTCTGTCAGCTGTATTTTGAGTAAAAACGTTTCTGTAGAATAACATTGGTGAGAACGATTCTGTGGAGTCGTTAGAAGTTGGGAACTCGGTAACCGTGTGAATAGACAAGAGACGCTGGACTGTTCGTGAATGCGGGTAGCAACGTTTCAATACACTGACTAAATGAATAAATTAACCGGAGCCGTGAAGATTGAAAAACTTGCTTGCACGATAGACATGAAAGGATTAGATTCAACTGAATGACAAGACTGGAAACTGTGGTGTTTGGCTGAAAGAGCTTCCTAATGGTCGGAAAACACTGCTTACCTTCACGCCCTGCGTTTTTGCTGTGAGACTTCAATTTTTGCTGATTTGTTCAGAGGCAACTTCGGGGTATCTCTTGAGCGGACAGCGCGGCAAAGTTTAATGTGTTCAAATATATCAGTTCTTGTTCTTCTTCTTCCTTTTTCCTCCACTGATTTATTTTCCTCTTTCCTTCTTTCGTTCTCATATTCTTCGCCTTCGTAGTATGTGTCGTCTTTGCCTCGATTGTCGTTGTTTTCATTCGAATTGTTCGTCGTATGCAGTGCTGTACTTGTTCTTTATTTTGTTGTTGCTGCTGTTTTTATTTTTCTTGCGATTATTATTTTTTTAAAATCATTGCTGTTATTATTGTCGTGCATATTGCTGTTCTTGTTGCTGTGCTTATTGCTGTTCTGTTTTGCTGTGCTTATTGCTGTTTTTGTTGCTGTGCTTATTGCTGTTTTTGCCGCATTATTTATTCCTGTACTTTTTGCTGTTCTTATTACTGTTCTTATTGCTGTGCATATTGCTGTTCTTATTTATGTGCATATTGCTGTTCATGTTGCTGTGCTTATTGCTGTTTTTGTTGCTGTGCTTTTTGTCGTTGTTATTGTTGTCACTAATGATGTTCTTTTTATTGTTCATATTGCAATTGTGTTCTTATTTCTATTCTTGTTGTAACTCATATTGCTGTTTTTGTTGTTTTTCATATTTCTGTTCTTATTCTAATGTCTGATCTCATTTTTGTTCATATGTATGGTCTTGTTGTTGTTCATATTTCTGTTCTTGTTGGTATTCATGTTTCTGTTCTTGCTTTTGTCCTTATTGCTATTTCTGTTATTGTCTTTATTGCTGTTCTCGTCGTTGTCCATATTGATTTTCTTGTTCTTATTTACGTTCTTGTTTATGTTCTTTTTGCTGTCATTGTTGCTGTTCATGTTATTGTTCATATTTCTGTTATTGTTCATATTTCTGTTCTTGTTGTTGATCTTATTGCCGTAATTGTTATTCATATTGCTGTTCTTGTTGTGGTTCATATTGCTGTTCTTGTTGTGGTTCATATTGCTGTTCTTGTTGTTATTCATATTGCTGTTCTTGTTGTGGTTCATATTGCTGTTCTTGTTGTGGTCTATATTGATGTTCTTGTTGTGGTCTATATTGCTGTTCTTGTTGTGGTTCATATTGCTGTTCTTGTTGTGGTTCATATTGCTGTTCTTGTTGTGGTCTATATTGCTGGTTTTGTTGTGGTCTATATTGCTGTTCTAGTTGTGGTCTATATTGCTGTTCTAGTTGTGGTCTATATTGCTGTTATTGTTGTTGATGTTATTCAAATTGCTGTTCTTATTGTTGTTCTTATTTATTTTGTTGTTATTTTTACAGCTCTTATTGTTGGTGGCCGGCTTCCTGGCCTAGAGGTTAGCGACTTGTCTCCGTAATCTCGTATACTCTCGTAAGTAACGTGACGACGGTGAGAATCAGCAGTGGTTCGAATCGCGTCGGTAACTTACGGGGTATGTGAGCCAGCCGCCATGAAAACAATGACAAACTACTGAGCGTAATCTTGCCAAGAAATCAACAGTCAGCTGAAAGATGCTGATGTTGACAGCAATGTCCTGTAAAGGATATGCAAAAAAAATTTTTTTATTGTTGGTGATAATTTTTTAAAAATTGTATTTATTGTTTTTCTTATTGTTAATATGATTGTTCTTAACATTTATTATCGCATCTTGTTATTTTTAATAAAAGCGAACGCTTAGAATAACATTGAAGAGGACTATTATGTGAAGTGATTAGACGTTGGGAATTTGGTAACCGTGTGAATAAACAAGAGGAACAGCGGGAAAGAACGGAAGAGGGCGGTGTTTATCGCATTTGTCCGTCTGTCAGTTTATGTCTGCCTGGCTGTCAGCTTGTGTATGTCTGTTTTGTCTGTCTGGCGTTTCCTGACTGTCTATGTGACTGTTTGTATGTCAGTCTGTTTATTTATATGTCTCAGCTTTTCTGGTTATCTTATGTATGTCAGTCTGTTTATTTATATGTCTCAGTTTCTCTGGTTATCTTATGTATGTCAGTGTGTCTATCTGGGTTTATATCTGTCTCGCTATCAGTTATCTGGTCCGTCTGTCTATCTGTTTGTAAGCATTTATATGTGTTTCTTATGTTTCCCGTCTTTTGGTCTGTCTATAGCTGTGTCTGTCATTCTCTTTATATATCTTCGTATGTCTGTCTGTCTGTCTATCTGTGTATCTGTTTATCCACCTTGCACACAGCTGTCTTTTAAGCGAGTTCTTTATCGGTTTGTCTACCAGCCGATCTGTCTCTGGTTTTCGGTCTATTTTATCTGTTTCATGTATATCCGTCTTCTATGTGTCAACAGTCTGTCTGTCTGTCTGTCTGTCTGTCTGTCTGTCTGTCTGTCTGTCTGTCTGTCTTTGATCTCTCTACACTAGTAAATTTAAACCGACAACGCCTCATTTCTTCTGTACATCTCACTCTCTCCCTCCTTCTCCCCCCTTCTCTCTCTCCCTCTCACTCTCTCTCGTTCTCTCTCTCTCTCTCTCTCTCTCTCTCTCTCTCTCTCTCTCTCTCTCTCTCTCTTCCCCGAACTCTTATCTCTCTCCTTCCCTCCGTCAATATATCTACCTCACTCCTTTTTCTAACCAACCACGCACACACACACAAATGCTCAAACACACACTCACCTAACCCTCTTTGCCAACGTCCTCTACGCGGTCTTTCAATTTTTGTCATTAGCAATCTTTCAATTATGATTTGTAAAAGTTCCCATTAGACAAGAATAATACAGCCAACTAAATCCGATTGGTGTTTACTTTTGAAATCAATTGAGCCTCCACTAATACTCTTAGGTGAAGATTGGTTCGGCTTCCGCTCGCAGCCATCTCTGCGGGGAAGAAATCTCTTTGCGTTTCCTAGGAAGGGAGGAAGAATTTAATCCCCCCGAACTAGAAAGACAGCTCCCTCTGGTGGCAGAAGATGGCCGTATACCGTATACATGCTAATAAATAGAATTCAACAAATTTATAATGTATTTTCATGGGAATAAACCGTCAAATTTCAAGTAAATTAATTCTGTTTCGCGCGAATTACAATAATATATAAGTATAAATTTATTTTGTGATTTGTAGAAGCAGTGTTGGGGCTGTTTGCAGAATTAAACTGCGCGTACTAACACACTGAGAGCTGTCCATTCCCCGTTTTACTTAGATTAAAATGCTTCTTTCAATCGCTAATGGGTTGAGATAATGGAAGAGCAAAAATGAATCATGGGGCATTCAATAAGCTTACAAAGTGCCGCTTTACAGCAGGGGAAAGGGGAAGAAAAGAATCTGGAATCGGCTGCTTTCTCTAGACCAGAATTCTACCAATGCATTTCTATCTCGTCCTCATCCCAATTATCGCCTATGTATGAATAGTTTGAATTTTTCTTCTTCTTATTTTCCGAAGATAAGTTGTTAAGAGAAGGTTTGCGGGCGTGTTCTTCGCCATTTTCTTTTATTAAACACGAGACCTGGTCTTCCAGATGCATCCGTGTGTGTGTGAGTGTGTGTGTGTGTGTGTGTGTGTTGCTTCGTGTGCTGGAATGTGTGTATGAGGAAAGAGAGTGAGAGAGAGAGAGAGAGAGAGAGAGAGAGAGAGAGAGAGAGAGAGAGAGAGAGAGAGAGAGAGAGAGTACGACTGCACATTTTAAATGTTATTTTTTTTCTGTCTAGTTCTCTATTTTAAGGCCATTTTAGTTCGAGTTCTCTCCGTTTTTTTTAAAAAAAAACTTATATATAATGATCGATGTATATTACATAATGGAAGACCTAAAAGACACATAAAGAAGACACTTAAAGACAGAAATGAACTATGTCGGGAGGAAATGGAAGAAGCTGTTGGAGATAGCAAAATAGAGAACGCCTAGGCCTGAGTGTGCTGTGGTCCTATCCCCCGATGGGGGAATTTCAAATAAAAAAAAACAAGATAATATAAATATATACGTATATTTCAATTCCATCTATGGTATTTCTTTGCCTCTGCCGCATTATCTCATTCTGTCTTCCATTTTATACAAATTACATTCAAAGAGTGAATTCTTTACGCATTTTTTTCAAAAGGTAGTTGACATTTTTAGAATAAAATCATGCGTCTGCCAGACGTAATACTCTCTATCCAGCGCTTTTATCCAGTAGATGCATCTTACATTTAAACGTACAATGAACATCAAAAATAAACATTATATAAAAAGGGGATTTCAATAAAGAATGTAGGCGGGGAATTTGTTGTAATATTTCTTATATTATTGCAGTGAAAGCAATTTTTGTATATGTCTAGACTCTTAATATGATGTGTTTAGTTTTTTATGTCCTTTCAGTTCATATTCGATTGCATTTCTATTTAAAAAATCGTCAGATTTTCATTAAAAAATATTGTCCTTGTGTGTGTGTGTGTGTGTGTGTGTGTGTTGTGTGTACTTTTATATTTTTTCCCCCAATTATATTATCATAGAATTATGACTGTATCGGTAATTGGCTACCAGACAGCTAGGTGCACTCGAGTCATGTCCATTAGCGTCTGTCTCTCCAGCACAAGAGGAGCGGCTGGCCGAGAGGCTAGAACGCCGGACTCTCATTCGGGAGGCCCGGGTTCGATCCCTCGGTAAGGTGTCGGATATTTTTCTGTCGAGGGCAAAAAGAAAATCCTAACCTGCACAGTTCGCGGCGACTGCACTAGCCAGGCGGCCTTATATTCCTCAGGCTCAAAGACCCCTCTGCCATACACCGCAAGGTACTATATTGGCAGTAAATGACAGTTTTGACAGTTCTCCAGCACAAGTTGAATTGTCTACATGCTAACAACTACGTGAAGGGAGTCTGAGTGTCCATTTATCACGACAACGCAATCGACATATAGCACTAACTGCAGTGTGTCTTTTATGTTCCTTCAGTCTACACATTGCTGTCTCATTGGTTGCTATATCGTTACACAGAAGTCTTTACTTGTTCACTGCAATAGTTTAGGAATTCCTCCTCTCCTTCTCTTCTTCTCTTCTCTTCTCTTCTTCTTCTTCTCCTCTTTCTCCTCCTGCTCCTCCTGCGCCTCCTCCTCCTCCTCCTCCTCCTGCTCCTCCTGCGCCTCCTCCTCCTCCTCCTCCTCCTCCTTCTTCTTCTTCTTCTTCTTCTTCTTCTTCTTCTTCTTCTTCTTCTTCTTCTTCTTCTTCTTCTTCTTCTTCTTCTTCTTCTTCTTCTTCTTCTCCTACACCTCCTCCTTCCCCTCCTCCCCCTTCCCCTCCTCTCGTTCACTTTTTCTTTTTCATTCCGCTTTGGAGAATAATGCCTCATATCTACTTACTCACCTCAGAGGTTATCTTGGCGCACATTGGCATGCATGTGTGTGAAGGTAACGGGCCCTATCTACCCGCCAATAGCAGTTCCATCCTTAACATTGTTTACCAGGGTAGTAAACTTACCTTTCACGATTTCCAAATACCGTGGGATTTGTAACGAACACACCCTTCTCTTGATACCTTCTTTTTTTCGCCCTTATCCAGAATGGCTAGGATCCGATCTGTTTATTCAAGAGATCAGAGGGAACGAGTGATACAATTATATACCGGTGGTTATTAGATAAATACCCCCAGCCCGTTCTGGAATCGAACCCAATACCTTTTGAACCTCATGTGGTAGCCTCTGTTCCCCCACAACGATAGTGGACAGGTAAATTATTGTTTCCGCGTTACACTGGGGCATTGTTTGTACACGTGTAGAATGTAAATTAAATATAGCCGGCAAATTAAACCAACCCTAAGTTAAGAATTATGGAGGAAATTGGCAGAAAAACGCAACTGTATCAGCGTTCATTCCGGAAACACACCGAGCTACAAGCGACCAACAACAGATACATTACAAAACAGAAAGGAGATATTCGCGACTTGGAATGTTACTGGTTTAGGAAATAAAGAACCAGCTCTCGTATGGCTTATGAAAAAAAAATCAAATATTCAAATATTAGGACTCGCAGATACAGGGAAAAAGGGGCAGAACACAAAACGAATAAATGAAAGTTACGTTCTTGTATGGAGTGGCGTCGACCAGCGAGCTACAGCTTAAACATGGAGTTGGTGTTTTGTTACATCCAGAAAAAAGAAAATAGCCATTATCAACACTAAATTTATATCGGAAAGTGTAATACTAGTACAGATTAAAGAAGGAAACAACAACAACTTTTATACAAACATACGCCCCATGTAACGACACTTACAACGGTGAAGACAAAGACGAGTATCTTGATAAACTTGCAGATACGTTAAATAATGTCAGGGAGACAGATGAACTGTTTGTGATGGGTGATTTTAACGGACGAACAGGCACACGAAGAACACTGTAGGATGAATGCGTGGGGCCATTCAGCTTCACAGAGACTGAATGTAACAGCAATGGTCATCATCTACTCAACATATGCTCCGAACACGGACTAATAATAGCAAATAGTTTTTTGTTTTTTTTCAACATCTTCGTAGCCACACCAAAACCTGGTATTAATGGAATGACATAGACCAAGCATCTCAAATTGACTTTATTCTACTTAGGAAAATCAGAGAGAGGACTACTATTGGGTTCAAGAGCACTCCTAAATACAGACGTTGATACTGATCACAAACCAGTCATAATAAATAAGATTTCAACGTACAGGGAAATAAGAAACAAAAAGGCAACATCACATGTCATCAATTATAGGAGGCTTCAAGAAACTACAGTTAAATACGAATTCAATCAAGAAATTTAAAAAGAAAAAAAAAAACTACATAAGAACATCCCTGATGAATACTCATGCATAGATAAGGAGTGGGCAATTTTCAAGGCTGACATGCTAGAAACACAGGAAAATAAATGTGGAACAAAGAAAGTAGGGCAGGACAAAAGATTAAGAACAGCTTGGTGGAACAATGAAGTTAAGGATAGCATACTCAAAAATTAGGTAGCATTCAATAATGAATCACAACTATATCTGGACAAGACTATGTTACTTATAGAATAGCACGACGTAATACCAAACGAACAATTAGAGCATCTAAAGATGAATCCTGGAGAATCTACGGTGAATAGATGGCGACCCTTAACAAAGACTACCCAAGAGAATTTTATAAACGTGTCAATAGAATGAGAAACAGAGTTGCATGCTACAAACCAACCACCATTATAAACAGCAAAAAAGGTATAACAATATTTAATCCACAACGAAGTTTAGCAAGGTGGACAGAATACTTTCAAGAACTACTTAACCCAATAGATAATAACATAGAAATCCTCACTTATGTGCCTAAAAGCCATGATTAATAAGAACCAAATTTCATCCCTGCAGAAGTCAAAGCAGTTATACGGAAAAGTCCTAAAAACAAATCACCGGGTCCAGATGGAGTAACCACTGAAGCAATTCAGGCCTGTGTGGATAAAGGACTTAAAAGGTTAACAAGACATTTTAATATAGCATGGGAAGAAAGATGATTGGCAGCAGGCAATAATAGTACCAATATGGAAAAAGAAAGGCAATATAAGAGAGTGTGAAACATACAGAGATATATCACTCCTGAGTCATATAGGGACATGTACGCAAAACTATTGAAACAAAGAGCTAGACCCATCGTTGAACAACACTTAAGCAAAGTACAATTCGGTTTTCGGAAAGGTAAAAGTTGCAATGATGCACTATTTACACTTAGACAAATATGTGGAAAAAACTATCGAATATAGTGATCAGCAGAATATTGTGTTTGTAGATCAGAAAAAGGCTTTCGATAGAGTAGACAAATACAAATTATGGGCTATCCTTGAAGACTATAGGATACAGGGGCATCTGCTAGAAAACATCATAGCCATGTACCACTCGAGCCGAAGTGCAGAAAGAACACAAGAAGGTATATCATATATGTTCACAGTCAATACAGGAGTGAGACAGGGATGTGTGCCCTCTCCTCTGCTATTTAATATCTACACGGACAGAACATCCAAAGAAGCAAGTCTTGACAGAACAAATTCAGAAAATTTAGAACTCTTTACTGCAGATGAAACAACTGATTCATAGGAAATAAATGAACTTCTATTTGCAGACGATCAGTGCAGGTTTTACAGCGATGAGGGCAGACTACAAAATCATATTAATAATCTGAGTTCAACATGCAGCAGATACAATATGAGTATAAACACAGCCAAAACCTAAGTAATGCACGTTAGCAGATCGCCTGGTCCACTAAGTATACAAATAAATAGCACAACTCTGAAACAAGTTAAAGAATTCAAATATCTTGGAAGTATGATCACAGAAGATGGCAGAGAAATCGAAATCAGATGTCAAAAAGCTAGTGTACTTACATATCAACTATCACCCTTACTGAAACATCCAAATATAGCCATGTCCGCAAAACGACAAATAATAAACAGCATATTCACACCAACCCTATGATAACAATCTCAAACTTGGACTTTATCGAAATTACACTTTCGCAAATTCAACATCTGCGAGATGAGATGCTTGAGGAGGGCTGCCAACTTAACAATCTGAGACCGAGTAAGAAATGCTGTTATGAGACAGACAGTGGGATCAAAACCTTGTGCCACATTTATTGAAAAACAGAAGATCAAGTGGTTTGGCCATCTCGTTAGAATGCAACACAATCAACTACCATCACTGATATTACATCAAAGATCATCTGCAACGAGATCAAGAGAAAGTCCAAGAAGACAATCACATGGAATGACACTATTCAGTGCCGCCCATCGGGCTCCCCACGTCGCTTGACGGCAGAAGACAAAGATGATGATGATGATGATGATGATGATGATGATGATGATCCACAAGTTGATTTAAAGGGCAGTTTTACGTTCAGTAGTTTGCCATTGCTTTTTGAACGAGAAGTGAACCTTTAAGTCCAGCTGATTTGTGTCGGGAATAAACCCACTACACCATAATCACCGCAAGAGAATTTAAGTGCGGGGGTCTTGAACTTCTCGGCCACGTTCATATTCAATAGTAAACATTGGGGCCACTGACAATTTATCATCATCATCATCATCATCAACATCAGCATCATCATCATCATCCTCATCATCATTATCATCAAGGTCATGTATCAAGACGTCCTCTCCTCCCGGCCCTATAAACAGATTCTCCATGCCTCACAAGTTCCTCACGCATGTTAATGCCAAAAGGAGTCTCCGTGGCCAAGTGGTCAAGGCGTCTGCCTCACGCTCCGAAGGTTGTGGGCTCGATTCCGGGCTACGTCATTCTCTTCACGAGTGCAGTATTCTCGGAGACTCCTGGGAGGTCGTCGCTGGAGCTACGGAGTTCGGGCTTTGTGCGACGCTTTCGGCAGGTTGCCCTGTGGAAAGAGAGAGCCACATGGAATCAAACCCGGTGCAATGAAGTGAATCTGCACGACTTTTAAGACTTGTGTTTAATGCTGAAGATGTCTTCAATATCTGTGTTAGTATCACAGTCTGGGATTCTGAGTTAAGTGGAAATTTTTTTCCCAATTTTCATTGTTTATTTCACTTTTCTAATTGTTTCATCTTTCAATTCTTCTCATTCCGTCCCTATTTCTTAATGTAGTCACTTGAGGGTATTCTCCGTGATTATATTTTATGTGTTTTTGTTTTATTACTATCCTCTTCTTCTTTGTGCAGGTCTGCCACTGCCACTTCTTCTAGGAACCACGCCTCCCAGCTCAGCCCTGTTCTTTCCAAACCTTAATTCTGTGGATTGTTTGCCCTGGCCATGCGGGAGTGAGGGGGAATGAACAGGCTGATAGGCTGGGAGGGAATGCACCTTTTAGTGGTAGATCACCTGTGGACAAGGGAGAGGTAGTCGTACGCCTGAGAGACTAGGTGGAAAAGGCAGGGGAACAGATTGAGAACCCGTATGTGGAAAGAATGAGATTGCTGGGGATCGGCAGAAGTGTTGGAAGAATCCCAAAACTGAGAGGGAAGACCAGGAGAACTTTCAATCAGATAGCGGTGGGAACGATTAGTAGTATGACTTTTCACTGGCTGTTGAACGAGGTAATGGAGCGCGTATGGGAATATCATGGGTGCAGTGATGTCGGTTCTTAGCTCAACTCAACTCTTTCTAAATCACTGCGACAGTTAATATGACCAACGAGGTTTCCCAGATATAGTACTGTTTATGCGGTTGTTGTTGTTGTTGTTGTTGTTGTGTGTGTGTTTTTTTTTTTAACCTGCGCGGGATTTTAACTCAATCCTAGTCCATTTAGCAACCAGTATTAGAATTGAATAGTAAGAAGACACAGATTATGGTCGTCACTGGGAAGAAGGAAATACCACAATATGATATACAAGTAAATGGGTATATTCTTAAGCAAGTGAATCGATACAGCTACCTAGGCACAGTCATAACATTTGATGGGGGTTAGCCTTGAAGAGATTAGAACAAGAATTGCCATTGCGAAGGTGCCTTTTGCAAGATGAAAAACATATTGGTCAATAAAAACATATCAATTGAAACGAGAAAAAGAGTGTTGAAATGCTACATAGAACCTTTAATTGTGTATGGATGTGAAGCGTGGACAATGAGCAGTCAAGCTGAAAAACATCTGATGGCTGTGGAAATGTGGTTTCCGAGGAAAATGCAAAGAATACCATGGGCAGACAGAAAAACCAATGAACTAGTCCTTCAAGAAACAAATGAAGATCGTAAACTGATTAGAGTCATTAGATGTAGACAGTCAAAATTTTCTGTTCATGTTATGAGAAGAAATGAATTGGAGAACTTGGTGACAACTGGCAAGTTAGAAGGGAACAGACAAGGGGAAAACCGAGAAGTAAAAACCTTGATGGCCTAGTCACGTGGCATGGTCGTGACAGGAACACGGAGCTGATCCACGACTCTGGTGATCGAGTGAAATGGCAAAACGTGACCGCCCTCGCTTATCGGCATGGCACATGATGGAAGGATGAATGGTAGTCCATATCTGCGGTACTATTTGCAGTGCACTGGACTGAGTTTTGCGTGTGGATTAGCTGTCTCTATTACCAGTGTCCCTCGTCACTCAGATGTCAAGAAGAACATTTAATTTACGTCCCCAAGTCAAGGACGAGAAGTCAAAATGTTTCCCCAACTGGCACTGTAGGGGTTGAACCCGCTAACTCATATCAGCATATCGGAAGTTTAATAACGAGCTCTCTTACCCATTATCTCTGTTGATATTCAACGTAAATAAGTGTTTTAGATAGAAAAGTGATGGAAGGCGTGGATCCTTGGAGAAGAGGCTGTTGTCGACCATAACGAAGATGGATACAGGGTTTGAAAGAGCCATTGGACATGACAATGGATAAAAAGTCGCTTAAAAGTCAACAGGGTCGACTTCACTGTACTGGGTTGTTACTCAATATGGCTCAGTATTTTTCCGCAGCGAACTACAGGAAAGTGTCGCACAAACACGAAATCCGTAGCTCCAGCGACGACCTTCAGAGGTCTCAGACAAATGCAGTCACGAACCAAAGGACGCAGCCAGGAATCTGACCCACAACCTTCGGAGCCTGAGTCAGACGGCTTGACCACTTCGCCACGGAGAATCCCGGAGACATGCCAATGGATACGGCAGGGGAACTAGCAAAAGATCGATAGTCTTTCCGGTGCGCCGTGATGGAAGCGACGTTCTGCAAAGGACCTAGTAGATAAAATAGGATACATTGATAGCTTTCTCTGGTATTCCGTATTTTTGTCTCTAGTTTAGCTCTACAACCTTTGTCTAAAATAAAAATGTCTGCGAGACGGCAGAAACGAACGAACGAAAGAACAAACCGACTAATGAACGAACGTTATTTCAGAAGTTCACACATTGGTCTGTCGCCTATGGCCATGACACAATGTTTTGACCTACTAAATAAATCGATGCAGCCACTTAAAATTAAGTTTAGAACCGCTGTCTGAAATACTATATTTTCCCGCGTGTAACTTTGTGAATATCCGAGTTTCAGAACAGCTACTGAAATATGAAATTGCCCTGTATGAGCTTGTGAATATCCGAATTTTAGAACCGCTTTTGAAATGTGAAATTTCCCTGCGTGTGAGTTGGTGACTATTTGTGTTGCAAAACCGCTAGTGAAATAGGAAATGTCCCTCTATGTCAGTTGGTGAGTATCCAAATCTCAGAATCACTACTGAAATATGAAAGTTCTCACGCAAGAGTTGGTGAGTATCCGAGGTTTAGAACCACAGTTGACATATAACATTTCCCTGAGTGTGAATGCCTCAGCATTCGTGTTTCAAAACCGCTTGTGAAATACGAAATTTCGCAGCGTGTGAGTCGTTGAGAATCTGTGTTTTAGAAGCGCTATTGAAATAATAATTTTCCTGCTTGTTGCATCATAAGTATACATTTTTCAACACCGCTGGTGAAATAAGAAACGTCCCTGTGTTAGCTTGTGAGTATCACAGTTTTAGAACCGCGATTCAAGTATGACATCTCCTTGAGTATCAGCCCGTGAGTGCCCCACTGTGTGACAATATGTGTATGCTTGAGTGTTAATTACCACACATCCAATCCTGCATTGTTTCTCTCTCTCTCTCTCTCTCTCTCTCTCTCTCTCTCTCTCTCTCTCTCTCTCTCTCTCTCTCTCTCTCTCTCTCTCTCTCTCTCTCTCTCTCTCCCCCCCCCCTCCCTTCCTTCCTTTAACTGTTAGCAAGACGATTGAATCTGATCGATGGCAAATTAAGAAGATGTGTGCGATCTCAGAACGTTCGATTGTTCCTTAATTGCCAGATACGTCAGGAGTTTTACGGCCTAATTAGCGGATACGCCAATCTCTTACATTGCCATTATCTACAGCTGATACTATTGACTGCCCGTTTTTTGTGCGCGCTGAAGGCCAAACGGGAATAATTTCTCACGTATGTTAATGAGAAGGGTCTTCGGGAGCAGAAGTCATTTTCTTTTGTTGCCTTTCTCGCTAGGAATAGAGAGCGGGCCGTGGACACTTTCTCACATGTTGGGAATGCTTAATTAAAACGGGCATCATGGCTGTCGTTAATTGTCCTGCCAATTGTCGTGAGCGATCACGCGTAACAGCGGCTATAGCTTTCTAGACCTAT
>JACEFZ010005271.1:67500-85000 GCA_014155875.1 Cepaea nemoralis
CCAACTCTGTAGCCCAAGCGAGGATTCTGATGTGTGTACACGGGAATCACACAATGGCAGGGTACAAGCAGTGTCAAATACCTAACCTAAAATTGTCTTAAATCATCAAACAGCCTAAACAAATATGAGGTTGATTCCGACGCCTTGTGAAATGAATAGGAAATAATGTATTTGATAAACTTTCAACAATTGCAAAAACAGGAAATTAATAAATCTTCTTTAGATCTGCAATTCACACTAATTTACGTCATCAGTATAATTCTTACTAGGATCAAGTAAGTTCCTTACCATTTCGCTAGTCCCCTCTAAGTTTCTTGCCTACTTAACACTTTTATACTTGCTACTACCACTATGTAACAAATTGGTTCTGCAATTCATACTGACTGAATGACTGGCACCTTGCCATATTGACAGAAAATAGTTTGTGAAATGGAGTTATACCTCTCCATAACATAAAGCCTGGGCTGAATTTAGAGACCATGTGTTACCCATGCAGCATGAGCCATCTCTCGGCCTGTCTAGTTTACCCCGGAGGAGAGGTAACATGAATACTTCTGGAACAAGACAAGCTGTGGAAGCTGCCAGATCAGCAAAACAATGCTCTAACTGTCCGCCACAATTCATACTAATTCACGCCATAATCATAATTTTTCTCAGGTTTCAATGTTCCCCAGGTGCATGAATTGAGTTGAGTTGAGTTGAGCTAAGAACCAACATCACTGCACTCAGGATATTCCCAAACGCGCTCCGTCGCCTCGTTCAACAGACAGCGAAGAGTCACATTACTAATTGTTCCCACCGCTGTTTGATTGAAAGTTCTCCCGATCTTCCCTCTCAGTTTTAAGATTCTTCCAGAACTCCTGCCGATTCCCAGCAATCTCATTCTTTCCACATACGGGTTCTCAATATGTTCCCCCGCTTTCTCCACCTGGTCCTACATGCCCACGACCATCTATCCCTTTCCCATAGGTAATCTACCACCAAGAGGTGCATTCCTGCCAGCACATTAGCATTGCTCATTTCCCCCGCATTCTCGTATTTCCCGGGCAAAATATCCATACAATTCTCATAAGAGTCACGCATAAAGTTTCACGCTTCTGTGTGTCAATCTTGTGACCGCCTCTGATGGTGACCTTGGCTAAGTCAAGTTCAGATGACTACACCATGATTCTAGCTAAGATGCCTTTAAGCGATTGCTTAGAAATTTTCCTAAGATCAAGTAATGTCCTTACCGATTTGCTAAACGTGTTGTAGGTTTCTTACCTACTTATTCCAACCATGTCATATACCGTCGCCTCGTTAACTGATAAACTGCAATAGGATGATTAATCGTCTGAAGCTAACTGATAAACTGCAATGGGATGATTAATCGTCTGAATTTAACTGATAAACTACAATAGGATGATTAATCGTCTGAAGCGTCTTACGTATCTGCCAGGGGCTTATATATCGCCGAAATGTTGTCATTGCAAAATGTTGTCTTAATTAAAATATCAATACAGTAGTTTGTCCTAAGCAACCTCTTTTAATTTGATACATAATACAACATGTCTGCGACCATATTAACAACTTGTAGGTCATAACTGTGACACACCCCTACTTCCCATTTTCCACCATCCATTTTTGTTCGGTCCAAACCTACTTTTTGTTTGATCTCTGCATTTGTTAAAGGGCCTAAAGTGTACTCATTATAGTTACGGGGCCTCAATAGAGTCCCGTATGCCGCTTAGTTATGTTTCATTACCGCCCTTAAAACAAAAGCAACGCAAGATACCTAATCGATTCTTTCTCGCGAATCCCAACCATCGTGTAATGTGTTCTTGAAGTTTTTATATTTTGCAGAGCACCCAACAGACATCTGTCTTCTCCCCGTTCCACCAAAACAGCGTATTGCCACTTTGACAGCAATAAAACACGTTAATTTTCGCTACGGCTGTGTTCTCTAGGAGCATTTGTTGAGAAACCTTAACGGTTTGAGAGGAATAAGTGCCGCTCGGGAACTGACAAAAATCTACCCCCGACAGAGCACGGAATGTAAATTATTCAGTAATTATTCCGGCGAGTATTTGTATGTATTACGCATGCAGTTACCAACATGCCTCATTAGATTTTTATACTGCTTGAAATATTTCATACACAGTACAGAAGAAAATGTGCTGAATTAACGAGGTGGCTTCAAATGCAAACTTTAAATGTTTTTGTGCGTTAAAATATTTTAAATACAAAAATAAAGAACAAGTGTATCATTTTTTCGATGTAGTCACCACTGAATTCCATGCAAGTCCTCCAGCACCGATAAAGTGCTTGGATTCCCCAGGATTTCTGTAGAAAAATATTATCCAGTTTTATTACTCAGTGTGCCAGAATGTACAGTCACGGCAAGGGACAGACAGTGTTGGAGATTCGTTGCAGCCAACCTTCATTGTGGAGACGGCACCTGATTGATTGATTGATTGATTGGGCCTGGCCCGGTCGTGAACAGTTTACACAAAAGTCACTCTTCTTCTTTTTCTTCTTCAGGATTCCGAGCCATTGAGGTTCTTTGCTGCAGATACAAGCCGTCTCCATTCGTCTCTCTGGTTGACCTTCTCTTTCCAGTCGCTTATTCAAAGTGCCTGTAGGTCTGTATGTATATTATCTCTCCACCGACTTCTTGGTCTACCTCGGGGTCTACGGTCATTTATTTCTTGAGTGTAAGCGAGTTTTGTTTCCCTATTATCTTCCATTCATTCTATATGCCCCAGCAATTGCAGTCTATTAGCCTTCATGATACCAGTGATTAGCGGGGACTTAAACAGATCATAAATGTCTTTGTTGCTTCTTCTTTTCCACTCTCCACTTTGTGTATCCCTAATGGGCCCAAAGATGCGTCTTAAGACTTTGTTCTCACACCGTTTTGAAAATTTCTACTCCACACATACATTTGTTTGACTGTCAGACATTCATCACCATACATGACCTTCTTTAGCCGGTGAATTTCTATAGGTTTCACCCCTTACTGATCAAAAATCGGATAATAGAATGCTGCTCTTCTTTGGTGCATGTCAAATGTGGGGCGGCCATCTTTAAACTGTCCTTACAACGTTACCGTGTTCGCCTGCACCACGATGTCACGTGCTGAACACTCTTGACACCCCTAACAACAATATTGACAGATTACAAGACAATGGCATAGTTATTGTAATTTCTAGCACAATTTTAAGGCTTTCGCTAGAAGCCGCCTCGTAATTAACTCTTGTGATAAAGAAAACCGGTGCTATGGTTTAGGAACAGTGAACGCGTTTTCTCGATAACCCCGACACAGAGAGTCGCGGATTCGGAATCAGCTGCGGATGAATTAGAATCACACCGCTGTGCGTTGTTTTCCATGGTATGAGGCGTCGGTCGTTAAGATGACAATGACGAACTGCAGAACGTAAACGCTGCATAGTAAATCATAGTAAAGACAAGCTGAAAAACATTTAGTGGCTGTAGAAATGTGGTTTCTGAGGAAAATACAAAGAATACCATGGACAGACAGAAATTCAATGACCAAATCCTACAAGAAACAAATGAAGATCGTAAACTGATTAGAGAAATTAGACTTAGACAGTCAAAAAATTTTGGGCATGTTATGAGAAGAAATGACTTGGAGAACTTAGTGACAACTTGCAAGATCGAAGGGAAGAGAACAACGGAAAGGCAGAGAAGTAAATACCTGGATGGCTTGGCTACGTGGTATGGTCGAGACCAGAACACTAAGCCGAACCACGACTCAGGTGGTAGTGTAAGATGGCGAAATATGACCGCTCACGCTTATCGGCTCGGCAAATGATGGAGAGGATATATATATATATATATATATATATATATATATATATATATATATATATATATATATATATATATATATATATATATATATATATATATATATATATATATAATATATTTACTCGTGACGCCTTCCATCTGTCTATGTATAATCTAACTTCTGTCTGACCGTGTCTCTCTTCATCTGTCTTTTATTCGTTGTCTCTATTTCTCTGTTTATCATTGTCTCTCTTTCTTTGTTTTTTTTTTTCTTTGCCTCTCTTTCTGTTTTTTTTTTTTTTTGTCTCCCTTTCACACGCCGATCTGTCTGTCTGTCCTCCAGCACCGATAAAGTGCTAGGATTCCCGTAGAACAATATTCTCCAGTTATATTACTCGGTGTGCATCTGTCTGTCTGTCTGTCTGTCTGTCTGTCGGTCGGTCGGTCGGTCGGTCGGTCGGTCGGTCGGTCGGTCGGTCGGTCGGTCGGTCGGTCGGTCGGTCGGTCAGTCCGTCCTTCCGTCTGTCTGTCTGTCTGTCTGTCTGTCTGTCTCTCTCTCTCTCTCTCTCTCTCTCTCTCTCTCTCTCTCTCTCTCTCTCTCTCTCTCTCTCATTAAGGGCGCTCCAACCCCAGTAACACAAGAGAATTTACCTAACCCCAACAATCAAAATGCCAGACATACCATTCAATCTACTGTCAACACACGAACACATTACAATTAAGCGGCACACGCTCAAATAGTTTAACTGCAAGGAAAAGGTACGATTAGTAAAATATTCACAATTAATTCTAATCGAAGAAACATTAAGTAATGTTATGGCTATAGAAATAGCAGTGGAAGATACACTATCTGGCAACTGAGTGAAATAAATCAAAACACGCTTAAATTCATACAAGAGACAACATTGCAGTTATTGACAAATTTCAATTAACGAATGAAGAAGAAGAAGAAGAAGAAGAAGAAGAAGAAGAAGAAGAAGAAGAAGAAGAAGAAGAAGAAGAAGAAGAAGAAGAAGAAGAAGAAGAAGAAGAAGAAGAAGAAGAAGAAAATAAGAAGAAGAAGAAGAAGAAGAACAAGAACAAGAACAAGAACAAGAACAAGAACAAGAAGAACACGAAGAATAGTTATTCCAGAGGGTTTCAAATGAAAACATTAAAAGTGTGCTAAAAATTACAATAACGTTCCCTTTGTCCTGTAACCGGTCAATATTGTTGTTAAGGATGTCAAGAGTGTTAAGCACGTAACATGACTGTGCAGACGAACACGGCGACGTCATCATGACAGTAGAAAGATGGCCGACCCACTATGTGCATGCACTAAAGAGGAGCAGCGTTCTGTTATCCGTTTGTCGTTATCAGTGAAGGGGTGAAACCTATATAAATTCATCGGTGATTGCATGTTCAGTGTGGTGTCAGTCCAGCAAGTGTATGAGTGGAGTAGGAAGTTTCAAAACTATTCAGAACGATGCTTGCTTGCTTGCTTGTGTTCGTTGGCTTGAGCTCCAACGCGATGTCCTGTATGTCGGATGAAGACATCCTGTTGTCCAACATCAGTGTGATGTCATACAGGACTTGAGGTTTGCGTGAGTATCCGTTGTCCCATGTCTGGCTTATTGGTGTGCAGACTGGTGGTTCCTCGCCGTACAGGCAGACACTCTCCGACTTCGGAGGATTCGGCGATCCTACTGACCTTAGCCAGGACCCCGAAGGGACCTGTTGCCCAGGACGCTCGCCGAGGATGTGTCAATAGGTCTTGGCCAGTATAGAACCCGGCCCTGGTGCCTTGGAAACACCTCTGCGTCCCATTCAGAACGATGAAGAGGTACAGCATGAGGTTCATGAGTGGTTGCCCACGCGACCAAGAGAATTGTTTTCTGCGGGAATTCAAGCACTTTATCGGCGCTGGAAAAGCGCAGTGGTGACTACAAACGAAAATAATACATTTGTTAGCTACGTTTTTAGAATATATTCACACACACACACACACACACACACACACACACACACACACACACACACACACACACACACATAAACACACACACACACACACACATACATACACACACACACACCCACCATGTAAAGATTTTATTTTAAGCCCCCCCCCCCCCTAATACTCTGTATATATATTTTTTTAAACATATTTAGTCATGTCTAAGTCAGATATGACTGAGCTACTGTACGACAGTAGACTGCACTACCTGTTTTCTGTTAGCGCCGAATGTTGGGCGGCACTCACCAACACAGATATACCACATTGTGCTAACGGCTTCGGGCAGAGGAGCGCAATTTGGCGAGGGAGTTGGGGTTTACAAGCCTTATCCTGGTGAGAGGATTTTCAACCTAAAGACAACGTCATAATACTTTGGTCAGCAACTGGTCTAGGATCAAAGCTTCGAAAAGTAGAGAGCATCGCTTGGCTGATCCGGCAGCTTCTGCAGCTGGTCTTGGTCCAGACGTATTGGTGTTACCTTTCTCTGGAGTAAACTAGGCAGGCCGAGAGAGGGATCACACTTCATGAGCAACACATGCTCAATACAATTCTTTGTAATGCTCCATTCATAGTGTAATTATGTGTGTAATGTTCTATTGTTACTGCATTTATATATGTAATTTTCTGTTAACGCTATAATTATATTTGTAATATTATATTTCACTTGTAATTATATTTGTCATCATCATCATTATTATTATCTTCTACTTTTGCCGCCAAGTGTTGTAGGGAGAATGAGTTGACATTCCAACGCACACTGGGTTGCACTAGATGTTATTCCGTGTGATTGTACAATGTCTTTGATGTTATCAATCAATTAACTTCTCGGACGTCTTCTTGCTCTCGTGTCAGATCTTCTTTGAAGTTGCGACAGTGCTAGTAGTTGATGATGTTACATTCTAACCAGATGGCCGAATCATTTTATTTTCTGCCTTGTAATATGTGTGGCACAAGGTGTTGATCAACTGTCTGTCTGATAACATCATTTCTTACCCCGTCTTGGATAGTTAAGTTGTCAGCTCTTCTCATGTATCTCTTATATTTGTAATGATCTATTTCCATTACAATTATTTCGTTTCTTCTATATAAATTGTAATGATCTATGTAATGTTCTTTTGCCCTTATAATTACATTTGCGGAGTTTTATTATCACTGTAATTATATTTGTAAATTTCCATTTGTACTGAGACTACATTTATAATGAATTCTTCCATTATAATATGAGTGTAATGTTCTATATTAGTAGTGTTTATAATTGTATTATTTTATTGACGCTGTTTTATGTTTGTAATATTTTATTACCACAATAAATATATTCATAGTGTGATATATTCATTACTTAGAAATGTTTTTGCATTAATTATAATTATGTTTGTATTATTTATAATGTGTCTGCATAATTTATAATTGTGTCGGCACAGTTTATAAGTGTCTGCATAATATAGGGTTTGAAAAATGTATAATTGTGTCTGCATAATTTTTGTCTGCATAATTTATAATTGTGTCTGCAATAATTGTATTTGTCTCTGTGTTAATTATAACTGTCTGCATTATGCGCCAAATAAGATGTAGATTAGGATCAAACAAGAAGTGGATTAGGATCAAACAAACAAATTGTCGGCGAAAATAGGAAGTAAGGGAGTGTCAGTTGTAGGACTTAAACGTTGTTAACATGGTAGCAGACAAGTTGTATTATAACCCAATGACAACAATGCGGCTATATATAAGCCCATGGCAAATACGGAAAGTCGCTTCATCGTCACCAAGTGACATGCGGACTGGCGTATACGTTCATGACTCTCCACAGATCTCGATCTTTGGTTTTCTGGATCAACTCCTTTGTTGATATACTCCATGCCACCGTCTCAATCCATCCAGCATCATTTCTCTTGGTCTGCCTCTGTCCCTCTTCCCCTCGATCTTTCCAGTTGTCACGATGTTCTCAAATGCCTCTCTTCTCATCACATGGCGCAAAAAAAAAAAATGCTATGTGCCTCTTTCTTATTGTTGTATATAATGTACTGTTTGCATTAACCTCTTTCAGGCAGTCGTTGTTAGTTACTTTGGCAGTCCAAGGAATTCGCAAAATTCGTCTCAGGAACCACAACTCTGATGCTTCCAATCTCTTCCTAATTTGTTTATTTACATTCCAAGATTCACAGCCTTACAGCAAAACAGGTTATCTATATAGCACTTCAGCACTCTCTTTCTTACATTCAATTATACTGACTTGATGCATAAGATACTCTTCATTTTCTGAAATGCAGCACTTGCTTGCCCTAATTCTGCTCTTAATCTCTGTTGTGCATATTCCATCTGATGTTATAAATACCCCTATGTATTTAAAACTATCCACTTGGTGAATGATTTTCCCTTCTATTTCTGTGTCACATTTTGGTGTCACCTGTTTCTTTCATATCACCATTGTTATGTTTTCTTGATATTCGTAAAGAAGTCGCTTAAGACGTTTAATCATGTCATGATACTTAATCAGTTAATTATAATTGCTTCTGAATTAATTATAACTGTGACTGTTTGAATTACAATTGTGTCTGCATTAATTATAATTGTTTTTGCGCTAATTATAATTGTGTCTGCATTAATTATAATTGTTTCTGTAATAATTGTAATTGAAATGGTATTAATTATAACCCTATCGTTATGTCATCTTTCCCTTATGTTCCCGTCATTTCAATGGCCTACTTTGCAAAGCGTAGAGCTTGAGTAGAAATACCAGGGGGATTAAAATTAAATCTTAAATATATTTTGGTGTGAATATATTCTGAAAAGGTAAAGATCAAATGTATCATTTTTCGATGTAGTCACCACTGCGTTCAATGCAATTCCTCCAGCGCCGGTAAAATGCTTTGATTCCTGTAGAATAAAAATTACCTTGGTTGCGTGTGTATTTTATAACCACGCAAGCACCACCTGCTGTATCTATTCATCGGACCGAAACGTTTTGAAACTTATTACTCCACTCATACACATGCTGGACTGACAGACGTGCACCACCATACTGGATCTTCATTCGCCCATGAATCTCTATATGTTTCACTCCTACATGCATCACTTTGATGCATGTAAAATGTTGGACGGCCATCTTTAAACATTTCGTATGACGTCACCGTGTTCGTCTGCACAGTGACGTCACGTTCTGAACACTCTTGATATCCTTAACGTTAATATTAACAAACTACAAGACAATATAATCTAATTCAACAATAAGAGGAACGCAAAGGTGTTTCCAAGGCACCAGGGCTGACTTCTATACTGGCCAAGACCTATTGAGGCGTCCTCGCCGAGCGTCCTGGGCAACAGGTCCCTTTGGGGTTCTGGCTAAAGTCAGAAGGATCGTTGGTTCCTCCGAAGTCGGAGAGTGTCTGCCTACACGGCGAGGAACCACCAGTCTGCACACCAATAAGCCAGACATGGGACAACGGATACTCACGCAAACCTCAGGTCCTGTATGACATCACACTGATGTTGGACAGCAGGATGTCTTCATTCGACATAGGGGACTTCGCGTTGGAGTTCACAGCCAGCGAACACAAGCAAGCAAGCAAGCAACAATAAGAAAGAGACAAACAGCTTTCTTTGGTCATGTGATGAGAAGAGAGGCATTGGAGAACACCGTGACGACTGGAAAGATCTATAGGAAGAGAGGCAGAGGCAGTCCAAGAGAAATTATGTTGGATGGATTGAGACGGTGGCATAGACAAATACCATAAGCAGAGTAGATTCAGAAAACCAAAGACCTAGATCTGTAGATAGTCATGAACGGCTACGCCAGTTGGCATGGCACTTTATGATGATGATGACACGACAATGTCATGGTTATTATAATTTCTATCACATTTTTAAGGGTTAATTTGAAGCCCCATTGAAGTAAAGTAAAGGACCATTTTACCCGCATCAAGGAGCAAAGGATATACGGTGCTATATCCACACTGTTATAGACCAATCGGCAATAAGTGGGTAATAAGGTCAATACCACGCAGGCCGCTTGGGCTTTCCATGGTGCCTATTTTAGACTGGGTAGACATGGCATTTTGAGGCAATGTGTACATATCTCCTCACGGCAATTTGTACATATCTCCTCACGGCAATTTGTACATATCTCCACACGGCAATTTGTACATATCTCCTCACGCTTATTTGAACCCATGATCATTGGGTCAGTATGAAAGCGTCTAGCCACTACGTCACCCCGACCCGGAAGTAGAAATACATTAGAAGTAATTAGATTGTTAGTTAGTGAATAAGGCAAAGCAACTCATTTGACAATTGGCACCAATATTAAGGACAAACACGTATCAATAGTTATTAAGAAAGCACTCTACCAAACAATTCTTCCTACCAACTGTATGTTACCAATGCCAAACCTGGACAATGACAAAAACAGATAAAAGACAAAACCCAACAACAGAAATGGGATTCCTGAAAAAAATACTCAATGTATCAAGAAGACAGAAAATCGGACATGAAGAAATCAGGACTAAAGTGGGGGTTATAGCAGCGTTAGATTTTATTAGAAGGCAGCAAGTCAAATGGTTTAACCATGTAATAGGTTACCAACTAACAGTATACCATACAAGGAGTGATGTACAGACCAGAGGGAAGCAGAGGAAACGGCCGATCATGTAAACGACGTTCGCAGGGAATAGCAGAGCCCATGGGAATCTCGATACTTGAAGCCCATAAGCAGGCACTCTCCCGCTGTTGATGACACTTGAAAATCTTTTCACCACCTTGACACCGCAAGTTACAAAAGTAACATAATTAGATGAAATGAGATGATGAGTTTGTTAATGTATATGTCTCATTGCAATCTGGTAGACAGTCGTCATTCAGAGGTAAAGCAAGACAGAAGTATAATCAGATTGTAATCGGCACCATTTGTGTTGGATCTCTTCGCTGGTTGTTGAAGATTATAACTGAGCACTTACGGGAATGTCCCGAGTGCAATGATGTCGGTTCTTGACTCAACTCAACTCAACTCAACTCAACTTACCTCAACTCAACTCTTTTTGAATGTGTCTTTTGTTGTTTTTTATTATATTACACGCGTTGCATTTATAGTTTGCCTTTTAATGTAAACAATGGATTTATAATTGTAATTATATGTATATGATGTATGTGTCAGATCCATTCCTGCCCACCTTCACTGTGGAGACGGCACCTGATTGATTGATTGATTGATTGATATGTGTTATAATTTTGATCACCATTTTATTTATTTTGTATTAATGTTATTTTAGCATGGTTGTATTACATTATGTTACATTACCGTACGCTATATTACAATATATCACATCTTCTATGATATGACAGAAAACCATAACATATTATGGTATAATGCATTACACTCCACAGCACATTACACTGCAATGTATTACGTTGCGTTATACTGTTTATTAAATTATATGATATTAAATTATAAGAAATTATATGATATTATATTTTTTTTCCCGCGTTTCCATCCTGTTTCAGGATATTGCGGTCAACACCAGCATCTTTCAGCTGTATGTTGATTCCAAGGCTAGATTACGCTCATCAGCGCGCCACGACTTTCTGAGCGACCGGCTCCATACTCTCATAAGTCACTTTTGCGATTCGAACCACTGCTAATTCTCGTCGCGTCACGTCAACCACGAGAGTATTCGGGGTTAACGGAGAAAGCTGCTAACTCCTCGGCCAGGGAGCTGGCATATTATATTATATTATATTATATTATATTATATTATCTTATATTATATTATATTATATTATATTATATTATATTATATTATATTATGTTATGTTATATTATATTATATTATATTATATTATATTATATTATATTATATTATATTATATTATTGAAACGTGTTGATAAAGTAGCGGTTTTCAGTCGATGCATAGACATCGATTATTTGTTGTTGTGTGTCATTCTTCCGTCCTCTTGCGACCCATAAAGGGACAAAATGGTTAGATAAAACGAAATGTCTGGTCATTATTGCCTAACCGTTCTCAACAAGTGGTTTTGGTTCAAACTCCGACTATAACTAGATTTCGTTCTCCGACCCTCATAGTTTTGGCGCTGACCAAGTCCACAAAATGGGTATCAGAGATTTTAGACGTTATATATTTTTACAATAATTTATCAGAGTACTAAAGCCGCCGAGGAAGAGAGTTAGTCATCTCATTACACCCGCGACTTAGAATATGTGAAGGATTAACGCGTGTCACTCTGCTAACGGTATCTACTATGCCAACGGTATCTGCTAAGGCACAACCTGTAACGTTTGATAGTTTCGGCCGCAGTAGAGAAGAAGCCAGTGTTAAAAATCGAAGTTATGAACTTGATTTGTAGCCGACAAGCCAGAATATCGCAGGTTTGCTATAAATCAACCTAATTAAACCACATTTTAGCACATTACGCCACATATATTGACACCCAGAAGATCAAATTGTTCGGCCATCTCGTTAGAATGAAATATCATCAACTATCAGCACTAGCCCTACATCAAAGAACATCTGAGAGCAAGAGGACGCCCGAGAAGAAAATGGATTGACGACATCAAAGACATTGTACAATCACACGGAATGACAATATCAAGTGTCTATCGCGCGCTGGGACGCCAACTATTCCTATCGACTGCACCAGTGGAAGATGATGATGGTTACGAATTAAACCACAATTCTTGTTGGGACTAAAGAAACAAGGATGAACATCATCATCATTAAGTGTCCTGCCAGCTGGCGTAGGAGTTCATGTGTCTCCACAGATCTCGGTCGTTGGTGTTCTGGATCAACTCTGCTGATGGCATTCCCCCCATGCCACCGTCTCAATCCATCCAGCACAATTTCTCTTGGTCTGCTTCTGCCTCTCTTCTCCTCGATCTTTCCAGTTGTCACGATGTTCCCCAAAGCCTCTCTTCTCATCACATGACCGAAGAAAGAAGGATGAACATATGTATTCATAAATTTGTACCCGACTGTATCACCTCTTCTACCCTTGTGTGTAGAGATATGTTATAATCTTGCTTAGTCTTTCCTCTTCTACTCCGGGGATGTAAAGGTACCTTATAGTCTTGTTTAGTATGTTCTTTTCTACCCTGGGATGTAGAGGTACTTTACTGTCTTGTTTAATTGTTCCTCTAATACCCTCGGGTGTCGAATGTATCTTACAGTCTTGTTTAATTTTTCCTCATTTACTCCCGGTGTGTAGATATACCTTACAGTCTTGTTTAGATTTTCCTCTTCTACTCTGGGATGTAGAGGTACATTAGAATGTTGATTAATCTTTCATCATCTACCCTGACGTATTAATATATGTAAATTTTGCCTATATGGTTTTTTTTTTTTTTTTTTGGTGAAACATGAATAAGGAATTGAACAGAAATGAACTCCAGTGAGTACTCGTGCATACACGGGCTTAAACTTGAGCGTGAAACTAAAGATCATTTGACACTTCCGAAGTCGCACTGGATATATGATGATTTGTCTATATTTGTATACACCAATCAGCGCCCGAAGGTTGGTGTGATCAGAACCATATCGGCCGCCTTTTACTTCCTACAACATTTCCTGGTACTCATTTTAGACTGGGTCGTCATGGGAACGCGTAAAAATAAATAACATTTCTGACCCGATTAGGATTCGAACCCAAGACATACGGGCCGACAGACAAGATGTTTAGCCACTACGTTATCACAGCTGTCACACGACAGAGACAACTCTGTTTGCACGTATTTACATGTTAATAGGAACTGAGATATACAAGGATCTACACTTTAGAAATATTCGATATCCACGGGTTTAAGCGTTAGAAATTCTCGGATATTCACGAGTTTACACGTTATAAATACTCGGATATTCAAGAATTTACACGATAGAAATACTCGGATATTCACGGATTTTCACATTAGAAATACTCGGATATTCACGATTTTACGCGTTAGGAAAACTCGGATATTCACGTATTGTCACGTTAGAGAAATACTTGGCTATTCGCGATTTTACACATTAGAAATACTCTGATGTACATAGAATTAGACATTAGAAATATTCGGATATCCAGGGATTTGCAGGTTAGTGAGAATTCGAAAATGCATGAGAGTGAGCCTTCTGATATGCGGAAATACATGGATTTGCATGTCAAGCAAATACTCTTATATCTTATACTTCAGAAATAATCGGATATATACATATTTGTATGTTAGTGAGAACTATGATATATACGAATTTGCATGTTAGTAAGAACTATGATATACACGGATTTTTATGTTAGTGAAAACTATTATATACACGGATTTGTAAGATAGTGAGAACTATGTTATACACAGATGTGCACGTTGATGAGAATTATGATATACACGGATTTCTATGTTAGTGAAAACACTGATATACAAGGATTTGTATGTTAGTTTGAACTATGATATACACGAATGTGTATGTTAGTGAGAACTATGATATACACGCATTTGTATGTTAGTGACAACTATGATATACACCGATTGTTATGTTAGTAAGAACTATGATATATACGGATTTGCATGTTAGAGAGTACTATGACATACACGGATTTGTATGTTAGCGAGAACTATGATACAAGGTATATACGGATTTACATGTTAGTCAGAACTATGATATACACGGATTTAAACGTTATAGAGAACTAGGATATACAGGAATTGACATGTTATAGACACGTGCATTTTAATTAGCCCTCTGATATACGATATACATGAATTTACATGTTATAAAATTGTCGAATATCTACTGATTTACATATTAGTGAGATCTACGATATGCGTGGAGTTGCAATTTAGTGAGCACTGAGGCACAAGCGGATTTACACTTTAATGAGAACACGATTAGACATTTTACTGATTTACACTTTTCAAATACTCAGATATCCGCGTAATTTACAAGTTAAAAATAATCAGATATCCATGAATTTACATGTTGTAAATATTCGGATATTCAGGGATTTACGCGTTATAAATATTTGGATATCCACGGATTTACACGTTATATCGCGGATTTACACGTTATAAACTCTTCAATATCCTCGGATTTACACGTTATAAATTATCGGATATCCGTGGATTTACACGCTATAAATATTCGGATATCCACGTATTTACACGTTATTAATACTCAGATATCCACGGATTTACATGTTATGAATAATCGGATATCCACGGAATTACATGTCAATATGTACTTGGATTTCCACGGATTTACACGTTATAAATAATCGGATAGCCAAGGATTTTCACGTTAGTTAGTACTCTGATGTCCACGGATTTAGACGCTGGTAAGCAATCGCATAAACAAACACCCGATCGTGCAGAATTTAATTAATATTGATAAAGTTGTTCACTTAAATTTAAGATACAAACCATAAATTAATGTATTTATACTTTAATATAAACCCTCGGCGACCGTAATTTAAAATTTAATACAAAACTGCTAAAGCCGTTTAATTATAATTTTAAACAAAACATCATTAAAGAAAATTATTTACCTTTGTTTTTTCCCCCCTGAAATGAACAGTATAACCCAGATAAGAGAGATCCGCCATCATTTAAGTGTATCACGTGACAAGAGCATAGGAACTTTGAGTTACACGCATCAACTTTCCCCTTAGTTCTACGGTCAACCTCCTCGGATTAATATCAGCGTTTTATTTCTTCACGAAATGTCTTCAATTCCCCCGGTTTATCGTGCCATGGAGCAAGAAAGTTGCTTTTATTATTATCTTTTCAACGCCCGTGTTTAAATTGAAAAAAAAAAAAAAAAAAGGAAAGACGGGAAACGTAAACGAAATAAAGAACTCATGCATTTTCGATCCAGAAACGAGGGAAGAATGAGGGACATTTTTTTTTTGCCTTTCATGTTCTGTAGAAAGTGTATAATAGTTCTCGTGGAGATGTCTTATCGGCAAAGTTTCTAGTTCATTCTAGTCCCAGAGCCCTGTATGTTCGGTTTTCTAGAGGTTTCTGAAAGCCATCTCGTTCCCGCTTCTGGGATAGCAGTCTGAATAGGCTAGGAGATGGCCCGTTGGGAATGAAATTGAGGTAAACAGTTCTAGGATGGAGTGAGTTGCTCGGAATAAAAAGAGGAGTCGGGAAAATGGGTAAAGAAATCTTATATAAAGGAATTTAAATGCAAAATATTTTTCTACAGTAAATATTTAATCATATGCAATGTAATGGGGGATGAAAATTAATAACGTATACGTTGTACAAACAGATATACAGACGAGGGAGGAGAAGTGGAGAACGGATAGGTAATAGGTGGACAGACGAACAGACAGACAATCTGAGAGATGAGAGAAGAGAGAGACAGAGGAGTGGAATGAGGGGTGCATGGGCGAATACATGAATAGGTTTGGCGTGAGGAGAGGAAGGGAGGGAGAGAGACAGAGAGAGAGAGAGAGAGAGAGAGAGAGAGAGAGAGAGAGAGAGAGAGAGAGAGAGGGAGAGAGAGTTGAAGGAGTGAGACAAACAAGTAGAAATACAGACAGGTAAGCGGAGACGTACAGACACACACATACAGACAGACAATCATAGAGACACAGAGAGACAGACATGGGTGCACGGAAGGGCGGGTGGATAGGATAGATTGATAGATAAACAGACAGACAGACGGGTGGACAGATAGAGTAAGATTTAGATAGACAGTTAGGTAGGTAGGTAGGTAGGTAGGTAGGTAGGTAGGTAGGTAGGTAGGTAGGTGTAGGGTGGGTGATGGTTGGACGTACGGACGGACGGACAGACCGACAGTATAATAATAATTCAGTCAAAAAAAGTATACCTTGCTCAGGTAGATATACAAAACTACCGTATTGTGTTATACGTATAGGAATGTCGCACTCGGGTAGAAATATAAGAATACCCCCATCAGAGGTAGGTATACCTTACTCGGGTAGACATATAACATTTCCTTGCTGGGGTGTAAGGAATGCCACACTCAGGAAGAATTATAAGAATACCTCGCTCAGGTAGAATTATAAGAATACCTCCTTCAAGTAGAATTATAAGAATACCTCCCTCAAGTAGAATTATAAGAATACCTCCCTCAGAAGTAAATATACCTTACTCATGTAGACATATAAAAATACCATACCGGGGTATACATACTATAAGTATAGGAACGCCCAACTCGGGTTAAACTATGACAAAACCTCCCTCAGGTCGAACAATAATGTCTGTTAGAACTCTAGGCTGATCTCGTCACGCTACAATTGTCTCATTTCAGCCTTTTCTTGTACGACCCGGGATGATCTGTCAAGAATCGCACTTAAATTGTCCAGAAAAATGGACAACTTCACAGGAGGTAATAAATCTGAGATCTCAAGGAGCATCATTAGGGTATTCAGTCAGGTGCGGACGTCTAGCATGCCATCTGAAGAGAGCGCTGTGATATGTCTTAACTTCTTTCTCAAGAAAGATCTGAGCTGTCAACAGATATGATCTAGATTGCCCCAAACATTAAGAGGATCTTTTAAATGTGAGTAAGCAGAGGATGTGAATGAGGGGCTATTTAGAGAAACAGGGGTGGGATTTGAGAATTGCTCGCTTGACCTAATAATGACAAAGAGGTTTAGGTAGAATGGTATGCGATTTTTTTTAAAGAACCGTTTTACCGTGGCTGGAAACTTATGGACAGGTATTGTCTGTGTGTATGTGTGTGTGTGTGTGTGTGTGTGTGTGTGTG
>JACEFZ010005271.1:90000-137500 GCA_014155875.1 Cepaea nemoralis
CATCGTTGTCATCATCTTTGTCTTCATCATCGTCATCATCATCGTTATCATCATCATCAACATCATCATCGTCATCATCATCAACATCATCGTCGTCATCATCATCAGCATCATCGTCGTCATCATAATTAACATCATCGTTATCATCAAGATCATCATCATCATTATCATCATCATCAACATCATCGTCATCAACATCATCATCATCGTCATCATCATCATCATCCTCGTCATCATCATCATCATCATCATCAAGATCATCGTCGTCATCATCATCAACATCATCGTCGTCATCATCATCATCATCATCATCAGCACCATCGTCGTCATCATAATTAACATCATCGTTATCATCAAGATCATCAACATCATCGTCGTCATCATAATTAACATCATCGTTATCATCAAGATCATCATCATCGTTATCATCATCATCAAGATCATCATCGCCATCATCATCATCGTCGTCATCATCATCATAATCAAGATCATCGTCGTCATCATCATCAACATCATCGTCGTCATCATCATCAACATCATCGTCGTCATCGTAATTAACATCATCGTTATCATCAACATCCGAATTTGGTTTAACAATTAGCAAAAAGAAGACACAGATTATGTCACAAGGTGCACATGGGGTACCATCAATCTTTATTGACGACGCCGAACTAGAGATAGTAGACCATTTTACATATCTAGGATCAGTGGTAAATAGCAAATTATCCCTAGATCAGAAAATCAACATCCGGATTGGTAAGGCAACAACAACAATGAACAGATTAAGAAAAAGAGTCTGGGAGAACAGGAAGCTTACTGCCAAAACAAAAGTCCTTGTCTATCAAGCCTGTGTCCTTAGTACTCTTCTCTATGGCAGTGAAACCTGGACAACTTACTCACAGCAAGAGAACAATTTAAACAGCTTTCATATGCGGTGTCTGCGAAGAATTCTTGGTATTAAGTGGCAAGACAAAATCACAAATACTGAAGTATTGGAATGATCAGGTTGTGTGACAGTTTATTCCATGCTCAGTCTTCGTAGACTTAGATGGATAGGACATCTTAGGAGGATGGATGATGGTAGAATACCAAAGGATATCTTTTTTGGTGAATTACAGATGGGTAAGAGATCTCAGGGTCGGCCTCTACTACGATACAAAGATGTGTGTAAGCGGGACATGATTGATACAGGCATTGATAATGCACATTGGGAGCAAGTCGCCGCTGAACGTGTTGCATGGAGGGCAAATATCAGAAATGGAATAAAGTCAAAGGAGAAAATTATTGCAGAAAAGTCACACACCAAGCGTTTGAGACGTAAGATGGTGCATGATGGTGGAAATGACCACGTGTTCACATGCACCCACTGTGAACGGACATTTACAGCGCAAATTGGCCTTATCAGTCACACTCGCTACCGCCATAGTTAAAAGTTATTATGCCTTTTTAAAGCACAAACTATCGTCTGTCAAGACGGCAAGGTGCCAATGTATGTATCATCAACATCATCATCATCGTTATCATAATCATCAACATCATCGTCGTCATCATCAACATCATCATCGTCATCATCATCATCAAGATCATCGTCGTTATCCTTGTCATCATCGTCCTCATCGTTATTATCATGGTCATCATCATCGTCATCAACATATTCATCAGCTGCCCGGGAAGGTTAACCTGGTCAACAAATGCCCGCAGAAGTCGGATGTGTCGGCCTAACGGCGCAAGAACGCAGCGGCTGCTGTAAACAAGTACAACACAATCACATCCGAAAAAATTCTCCAAATGAACGGAGAAGAAGAAGATATTTATCACAATCGTCGTCATTATCATCATCATCATCGTTATCAGCATCGTAGTTTTCATCATAGCCCTCATAATCATCATTGTCATCGATATCGTCATTGTCATCATCATCATCATCATCTTCGTGATCATTATCATCAACGTCGGCAACAATATCATCAACATCGTCATCATAATCATCGTCGTAATCAGGTGAAGAAATATTGTAGCTGCAGAATCCAAGGAATCACGAACAAGTGTAACAATAAAGACATATGAATAAACGAGTCAGCCAAGAGAAAAGGAGGCTCTTATAACAGAGACTTGGGGAATTGTGGAGAAAGGAGCTCGGTTTCCAGATGTCATTCTTTCTCTTATGGAAATCCTTAGAATTGGCACATGGAATGTTAGAACTGTATGGATCGGGAAAGACAGCACAAGGCTGCAATGAGTTCGGTTCGGGATCGGGAAAGATAGCACAAAGCTGCAAGGAGTTCGGTTTCCAGATGTCATCCTTTCTCTTGTGGAAATCCTTAGAATTGGCACATGGAATGTATGGATCGGGAAAGATAGCATACGTTTTGAAGAAGATTACATATTTTGATAAACAATCTGCAATGTTTCTGTGATGCTACGAACAATAATCCATTTCTCAAATATATCGAAACATTATATATTATATGATTTTTGAAATATGTGTGATTTTTGAATTATGTGATGTGGATTTTAAGACGAATGTTGCGAATTCCTTGGACTGCCAGAGTAACTAACAACGATTGCCTGAAAGAGGCTAATGAAACTAGAACACTATATACAACAATAAGAAAGAGACAAACAGCTTTCTTTGGTCATATGATGAGAAGAGAGGCATTGGAGAACATCGTGACAACTGGAAAGATCGAGGGGAAGAGAGACAGAGGCAGACCAAGAGAAATGATGCTGACGGATTGAGACGGTGGCATGGAGGAATATCATCAACAGAGTTGATCCAGAACACCAAAGACAGATCTGTGGAGAGCCATGAACGCCTACGCCAGTCGGCACGGCACTAAGTGAAAACATTGTTTTGAAACACTTTGACATTGGCATTTTGGGATTATGTGAAACGAGGTGAACGTGGAGCTCATCAAGACAAATATAAAAGCTATCAATGAACCAAGAGGCGTAGACAAGGAGGTATTGCTGGATAGAACATCATCATCAACAATTGCCACGCCAGCTGGCGTAGGAGTTCATGACTCTCCACAGATCTCGGTCTTTAGTGTTCTGGATTAACTCTGCTGATGATATTCCTCCATGCCACCGTCTCAATCCGTCCAGCATCATTTCTCTTGGTCTGCCTCTGTATCTCTTCCCCTCGATCTTTCCAGTTGTCACGATGTTCTCCAATGCCTCTCTTCTCATCACATGACCAAAGAAAGCTGTTTGTCTCTTTGCTATTGTTGTATATAATGGATAGGACATACATTGAGAAGACCTGGCAGCAGGATAACTAGAAAAGCCTTTGTCTGGGATTCCAGGGCAAAAGATATAGAGGAAGACCTCAAACCACACGGAGAAGAGAAGTGGACGTGGACAGAGATGCATGGTATAGCTAAAGACATGATGACTTGGAGTGAATTAGTTGAGGCTCCATGACCCAATAGGGGATAGTAGGAAGACATAAGAGAAAGGACTAACAATCAGCCGACATGACAGGTTCCAAATTGCTGTATGTAGCCGGGGCGCAGTGTTGGGGTGAGCGCCCAACATTGCTTAAATACCCCAATGGCTCGTGAATACATAACCTCTGCAGCAAAAGTCCAACTCCTGGCCTTCACGTGGCGGAACTGTTTTAACTAACAGGAGAAGGGGCGACGGCGAGTATCTGGCGCTGGAAAATAACCAGTGTGCTCTAGCTGTGTATACATATACATGCATGTGCAGACACGTGTGTGCGTGTGTACACATCTAAACTCGAGTGAGACCACAGTCTGCTCTAGCAAAGGAAAGGTGCTGAAGACGGAGGCAACCAGCCAGGAGGCGCACCACAGAAATCAGGATGCCACGCAATTACGCAAAATGGAATATGTCGACTGCTGCTAAACGTTATGGTGCTCGCCCTGCTTTGGACCCCCAGGCAGGTGCAGTGCCGGGCCCTATGTCTCGAAAGGGTCCAACCCCAACTACTGGAGGTCCTTCTCAGATGTCCTGTGGAGCCAGGGGACATGAGAATAGAACAGCTGGCCATACTAAACTAAGACTTAAAATAATGCACTGGAATGCGGAGGGAGTCAGCAACAAAAAAGTAGAATTAGAAAACATCCTGGACAAAGAAAAAGTAAGCATATGTTGCTTGCAAGAAACTCACCTCAACGAAAATATAGCCTTCAAAATCAGAGGCTACCAGTGTTACCGATCTGACCGAAAGGACAGGCGAAAAGGTGGGATACTTACCCTTGTAAAAAATAACATCACTGCTTCCCAAATCGAAGTCTATATGGAAGGGGCTGAGTATCAGACACTTAGACTTAAAACAGGCTATACAGACCTACATCTGATCAATTACTACTGTCCAAGTGACCGTCCACAGGCACTGGACACACTACCATTAACAGAAAAAATGATTGTGTGCGGCGATTTCAACAGCCACTCGCAGAGTTGGGGCTATGATCACATGGACCAGAGAGGAGAGAGACTGGAAGACTGGCAGGATGAGAATAGATTCATCTTGGTTAACAAGCCGTCCGACCCACATACTTTCTACTCGAGATCATGGCACTCTACAACTACACCTGACCTGGCTTTTCATTCACCAGACCTGGAGTGGAACATTACACGAATTGTTGGGAAACAACTAGGTGGCAGTGACCATCGACCAGTCTTTCTAACTGTAGAAAATGAGCTTGTAAGTGAAAGCAGCACCCTCTCGAGGTGGAACTACAAGAAAGCAGACTGGGCAGTGTACAAGCATCGCACCAGCATACTGGTTAGAAACCTGAACACTGAGAAAGACATAAATAAAGTAGTTGAAGAGTTTGGGAAATGCATACTACAGGCAGCGCGAGAAACAGTACCAAGAGGAGCCCGTAAACAATATAAACCCTACTGGAGTAGTGAACTGGAACAGTTGCATAATGATGTGGAAGTATGTAGAAAGCAAGCAGAGGCCACACCCAGCCAAGAGCACCACAATAAATTCCAGCATGCAAAAGCCAAATTTCAAAGGGCCAAGCTGCAGGCTAGACGGAAAAGCTGGCAGGAAAAAACAGAGTCTCTGAACTTTGAAAGAGACACAAGGAAATTGTGGAAGCTAATAAAAGAACTTAACGATGAGGGCACAGGGAGAAACTCAAAAATTGCACTACATAAAGATGGAAACATCTTAACAAGAAAGCAAGCAGCTGACCATTTTGCGGACTCATTCGCACAAGATAACAATATCAAAATCAGTCCAGAGAAACAACAAGAGATTCAAGAGAAACGGCAACATACAGGACAGAAGGAAATAGTACATGAGGTTCTGGAGGCACCCATCACAATCAGCGAACTGGAGCTAGCCATATCAAAACTGAAAATGAGAAAGTCACCAGGAGCTGATGGTATCTCCAATGAAATGATCAGGAACCTAGGAACAGAGGCCAAAGCAAAGCTGTTGCAGATCTTCAATAACAGTTGGACCTTAGGCAGTGTTCCACAAGCCTGGAGAGAAGCAATCATGATACCCCTCCTAAAATCAGGGAAAGATAGTTCCATTGCCTCTAGCTACAGACCAATTAGCCTCACCAGCTGTCTCTGCAAAACACTGGAGCGCATCATCAATCACAGACTGCAGTGGTACATTGAAAGTAAAAACATCCTTGTGCCACAGCAGGCTGGCTTTAGGCAGTGCTACTCTACGGAAGATCAGACAACCTACCTCTCTCAAGAAATTGAGGATGCATTCCAAGAGAAGAAGCTGGTGCTTGCGGCATGGATAGATTTGAAGAAAGCCTTTGACAAAGTCTGGAAAGAAGGTCTGATGAATAAACTGAGAAACTGCAAAGTCAATGGAAGAATGTACAAATGGGTGAAAGCATACTTGCACAACAGAAGAGCCCGAGTACAGATAGACGGACTAAAGAGCAAGAAAGTACTACTGCGTCACGGAGTTCCCCAGGGCGGAGTATTGTCCCCCACACTCTTTCTAATCTTCATCAATGATCTCGTTGCTAATCTACCGCATGGAATTAAAGCCGCAATGTACGCCGATGACCTGGTTCTATGGAGCACAAATGAACATGCATCAGTGGCCACCAGATTACTACAAAGAGCTGTAGATACATTTGTTGCATGGGCAAATAGATGGTGTGTCAGCATAAACACTGACAAGTGCAGCACCACCCTATTTACCCTCTCTCCAAAACAAAAGGCAGGGACCATCCAGATAAATGGAACACCCCTACGAGAAGATAAAGAACCAACATACCTTGGAGTAACATTTGATGGCAGGCTGACATGGAGAAAGCACATCAACAAAGCAGTAGCAAAAGCCAGAAGGAAAATAGCCATCCTGAGAAAGCTAAGTGGAACCACATGGGGAGCCAGTGGGAAAATACTTAGCAAAGTTTATCAACAGAGCATACGACCACACCTGGAATACGGGTCAACTGCATGGTGTTCGGCAGCAAAAACCACACTACAAGAGCTGGACAAAGTGCAAAATCAAGCACTTAGAGTCACCACAGGAGGGATGAGATCAACCCCTATAGTGGAAATGGAGAAGATGGGGAGGACACAAGCACTGAGTGAGCGCAGAGATACGAAAACGCTAATACAAGCAGAAAAGTTCCTCAGCTTGCCAGGCCACCCTATGAAGAACAGATTTGAAAACCTAGCTATGGGGCGGTTGAAAAGAAGTAGTTTTATCCACCAGGCCAAACGACTCTGCAGAGAAACCACCGATCTGCCCACAGTTGGTATCCCCCTAACAACTATTCCAGAGCGAACTCCATGGAAAGATGAGCATAGACTATCATTACAAATCCAGACAAAAGTGAGAGGAATATTTGACAAGGAAGATCAGAACAGTGTGCAGCGCAGAACAACCACTCTCAGCTTCCTTGATGAAGAATACCCACAGGACCTCTGGATCCGAGTCTACACAGATGGGTCAGCACAAAATGCTGTTCAAAATGGAGGAGCGGGAGTGTACATAGAATACCCAAATAATACCAGGGACACAGCTAGAGTACCGACAGGAAAGTACTGCCATAACTACGATGCTGAAATTGAGGCAATCAAGATAGCAACAGAGAAATTACTAAATACCAGCAATGGTACACAACCTGTGGTGCTATTGACAGATGCAAAATCAGTACTCGAGGCGCTCCTGTCTGGGAAATTGCCAGTACTAAGGACACTACTTTCTGAACTTAGCAGTCAGCATAAGGTCACCATACAGTGGATACCATCCCACTGTGGAGTACCCGGGAACGACAGAGCTGATCAATTGGCTAAGGAAGGAGCCAAAGAAGAACAGCCTGATGTGCCTGTAACATACCACCAAAAGAAAAGAATGATCAAATCAGTCAGAAAGCCACCAAAACCTGCTCAAGATGACTACCACGTTATGGATAGACCAGAACAAGTCATTATTCTGCGCCTCAGAACAGGGCACAATAGATTACGCAACCACATGTATACAAAATTCAAGATTGGTGAAACAGCCATGTGTACATGTGGATTGGCGTCGCAGACAGCAGAGCACATACTCCAAGACTGCCCAAAATATAACATATCTAGGCAAACCTTCTGGCCTAGAGAGACGACAGTGGAAGATAAACTCTATGGACCGCTGTGTGAACTGAAAAAGACTGTTCAATTCATACAAGAGACAGCACTGCAGTTATAGACATATTTCAAGCGAACGAAAGAAGAAGAAGAAGAAGCCGACATGACAGACTCGAGAATCCTTTTAACGGGCTGTAATTGAAGTTAGAATCTGCAATAACCTTTCTGTCTGACTATCAATGTGTCATCTTCCTGTCTTTACCCTATATCTTCTATCAGTATATATCAATACTTATGTGTGTATTTCTCACTTTTATTCACGGGCTTAGACACCCCACCCCACCCCACCACCACCAAATCCTCTCCTCTATCCTTTTCCTATAATCCGGTATGTCTTCATCTTCTGTCTCATATATTGCCAATCTTCTTATAATTCATGCCATGTGGCTTTGATGATCGTATCTGTCCTTCCGTCTCGCTTGCTGCCAATCATTTCTGATACTGATCTTCCTCCACGCCATGATATCAAACTGTCCAACAGATTCTTTCTTGGTCTCCCCCGCCTCTCTTTCATTACAACTTTCCCGTTGTTACGACATACTCCAGCTTCCCCTTTCTCATTACATGTCTAAAAAATGTGGATTGTGTCTTCTGATGCGAGTTGTGGGCAACATCTTTCAAGGTACCTTCATTAAACCTTTTGTACATACATACATACATCATCATTGTATTCTCATTAATCTTTTATTAAACCACATCTTTGCAGCTTGTACATTTTTTAAATTAAGTTGCATGTCTTTCACAGGACGTAGCAGTCAACCCCAGCATTTTCGCTGTTCGTGATTCCTGGGCAAATTTTTCGTTCAGTAGTTTGCCATTGCTTTCTGAACGACCGGCTCCTATACCTTTTTCGAAACAAAAAAACAGCAACGCTATGTTTCGAACCCGGCATACGGGCTCACAAACCGCGTTCGCAAGCCCTTAGCCACAGAGACCGATTTGTACTTGTACATAGATACTAACTAATCTGCTAATTATCCATGATTCACTTTCACATAACAGGATTGACTTGATATAACACTGGCATTTCTGGGAAAGACATAAATTTATTAACCTCACCTCGTAACAAAATTACCAAAGTTACGCTTGACCCTGACTGCGGTAGGATTTATGAAGAAGTTAACTTTACCAGTAATTCTGACTGCTCGTTAACATTTTTTGCTAACTACGCCCAATTTTAACAACACTAATCCTAACAATATCTGAATTGTAACATTACTTTTATGAAAGAAGCAAAGTTCAGATCTCTTTAGCAAAGCCGTAGCTTTATTGCGCTGTCTTTTCTACATTGCGCCGTCTGCCCGTCAACTCTCCATGATAGGATAAATTGGTGTATTTATCTGCCCGGCGATGCCCTAAGCCATTTAGCGGATCTGCGACCCATGCTGAACAATTTAATGCCTGGATAACACAACCTGACTTGCTGGTTGGCATGGAGTATATGCCCCCATGCTGGTGTCCGCGAAAACGTGCAGCCATGGAAGATAATGCGCTCATTGTTGATGGCATGGCGTGGTTGGGTGAGGGTACCGAGTCGAACTGAGCACTTGAACATTCAAGGGAAATGCCCGACCGATCCTGGCGATGACGACCAAAGTACGCCCTGGTCCGGCTTTTGTTGCTGAAAGCTTAATCCATTGAAAACTTATTTCCGCTCTATAATTAGACTGCAGTCAGGCGTTGCCGGGGCGTAGAGATGGCGTAGGTAGGGGGTTCTGGAGAGTAGGAGATGAGGGACACGCTACTTTTGCGTGTGGTTGAAGTTTCAAGATGTAGTTATAATTGAATATTTTGTTTTATTAACTTGTCACTAAATACAGGACTATTACGACACGAAATATAACCAAACAGTCTCTCTCTCCCTCTCTCCCCCCCCCCTCTCTCTCTCTCTCCCCCCCTCTCTCTCTCTCTCCCTCTCTCTCTATCTCTCAATCCCTCTCTCCCTCCCTCTCTCTCTCACTCTCTCTCCCTCTCTCTCTCTGTGTCTGTCTGTCTCTCTCTCTGTCTGTCTGTCTCTCTCTGTCTGTCTCTCTCTCTGTCTGTCTGTCTCTCTCTCTCTGTCTGTCTCTCTCTCACACACACACTCACACACACACATACATAAATACACACACACATATATCATCATCGTTATCTTTTTCGTCGTCATCATCATCATAATCATCATCAACATTATTATTATCGTTTCATCGTTATCAACATCATCATCATTATCATCATCATGTCCATTCTCGTCGTCATCATCCTCGTCGTCGTCGTCATCATCTTCATCAAGATCATTATTATCATAGTCATCGTCATCAATATCATCAACATCATTATTATCATCGTCGTCGTAATCAATATCATCATTATCATAATCATCATCATTACCAAGTCATTATCATCATCACAATCATCATTGTCATCACCAACATCATCATCGTCGTAATTGTAATCATCTACAACATATCATCATCATCATCGTCTTTGTCATCACCAACATGATCATCGTCTTTGTCATCACCAACATCATCATCGTCTTTGTCATCACCAACATCATCATCGTCGTTATTGTCATTAACATCATCATCATCATCATCGTCATCTTTGTTGTAGTCGTCATAAAATGCACTTTGAAAAAGGTGGACTGTCGCCAATCATTACGCATGTTTATGTCAAAGGGGCATTCGATGTCCGCTGTACACTGTCCACACACACACACACACACACACACACATTCACACATATATACAAACACACACACGCGCACGCATATATATATATATATATATATATATATATATATATATATATATATATTATATATATATATATATATATATATATATATACTTGGGAGTGGCTTCTCTCTCTATATATATATAATTTAGAGACGGTTCCCGACAGATGGGCGGATGGAAAGACAAACAGACAGACCGACCGTCAGACAGACAGACAAAAAGATCCACCTACCGACTCACTGGCAGACAGACAGACAGACGAATGGACGGGTAGAGAGCCAGACAACAGACTGATAGAGGTGTGGATGAATGGACGGATGGACAGATACAGTCGGTGACGGGTCTGACAGGCACACAGACAGACGGACATGTGAACACGGTTAGACGGACAAACAGACAGACAGATGAGCTGTTAGGCGGACAGACAGACAGACAGACAGACAGACAGACAGACAGACAGACAGACAGACAGACAGACAGACAGACAGACAGACAGACAGATCATCATTTCCCGAACTTAGCCTACACCCAAACATAACAGAACATTCGAAATCATTCAGCTGAATAATACTCCATAGGCGCATCAGCGACGTTGTTAGGAAACTACGCCAATAATGTCACGATGAACGGTCGGACGTGGGCTCATCGCCTGCTAAGTGAAGGAAAGATTGGCCAGCTAGTCTTCCATTGATTCTTGTCTACAAAATAAGATACCAGCACATCAGAAAGCGGTAGGCGAAAACTGCGTCGGTACAAATTAAATTGTTAAATAGTATCTGGAGTCACTGTCAAAGAAATCAAAACGATCATCTACTAAATATAGTATCTTGCGATGTAGGACAGGTGGTCCTGAGCCTGAGGAAATAAGGCCGCTTGGCTAATGCAGTCGCCGAGAACTGTTCTGGTTATGGTGTTTTTCCCCCTCCCCCCTTCCTCCATCAAACAATGCACACCTTACCGATGATTCGAACGCGAGTCACCTGAAGGAGAACCCTGTATTCTAGCCACAATTCGGCCGACCGCTTCTTAGTAGAATTGTTGTTGTTGTTGTCGTTGGTGTTGTTGTTGTTGTTGTCGTTGTTGTTGTTGTTGTTGTTGTTGTCGTCGTCGTCGTTGTTGTTGTTGTTGTTGTCGTCGTCGTCGTCGTCGTCGTCGTCGTCGTTGTTGTTGTTGTTGTTGTTGTTGTTGTTGTTGTTGTTGTTGTTGTCGTTATTGTCTTTGTCGTTGTCGTTTTTGTCTTTGTCGTTGTCGTTGTTGTCTTTGTCGTTGTCGTTGTTGTCGTTGTCGTTGTCGTTGTTGTCGTTGTCGTTGTCGTTGTTGTTGTTGTTGTTGTTGTTGTTGCTGTTGTTGTTGTTGTTGTTGTCGTCGTCGTCGTCGTTGTCGTCGTTGTTGTTGTCGTTGTTGTTGTCGTTGTTGTCGTTGTTGTTGTTTGCCCTCGCTTGCTTTGAACTCAAGCTTAGTCCATGCACGCCACTTCTAGTAGTGCTGGACTGAATTTTGTGTGTGGGTTATTTTTCCCTAGTAACCGGGTTCCCCCGCCATCAGGCGAACCCACTTCGCCTGCAGAGGTACTTGTTATTTACGTTCCCGAGTCAAGGACGATAGGTCAACATTTTAGTCCAACTGTCTGGTGTAGGGGTTGAACCATTTACCTCGGCATCAGCACACAGGATGTTTAAAAACACGCGTTCTTATCCATTCGGCCACGCTGACCTTTTTCTTTGTGATCTCACTAAAGAGGAAACCTGGGGCTTTTGGACTCAAATAATGCACACAAAAAAGTTCTTAGAATATCGAGCATCAAGAAGAAGACATACTTAAATTCTACAAGGTCTGGATATCGAAAAAAAAGTTCAGAAACATAAACACGTTTGGCCATGTTAAATGTCGACTGAGTAGTCTCGAGGTATGGTGTCCGCCTCGAGTGCTGGAGGTCCCTGGTTCAAGCCCCGGTGAGGGCCGGGAGTTTTCACGTGGACTTCTAGTAACAAACATTTCCCCTGGTCTCTGAGTAGTGAGATCGGACACCCGTGTGTATTGTTGCTCACGAAAATACTCCCTTGGCATTTAGAAATTGAAAAAGAGTAGCCCCACTGCATTGCCCGGCAAGATTTCGAGTTAAAAATCTACCCAAAGTATTTCAGGATTATTGCCGGTGCTACGGAGTTCGTGCACTGAGCTGAGATTCTCCGGACTCAGGTTTGAGTTAGGAGTAGAACGGAGCACTTATGGGTTACATCGCTGTGCCGTGATGTTGATCCGTCGACTAAACTAAACTAAACTAAACTAACTAAACTAAACTAAACTAAACTAAACTAAACTAAACTAAACTAAACTGAGCATTCATTCATGCATTCAGTAGCATGTTCCTTGCAGAATCTCGCTCCTATAACAACCTCTGGAAAACTTCTCGATCATAAGCAAGATGTCCCGCGTCCGATACACCCATCTGGAGATCATCCGCCGCATTCTACACCCGTCTTCTCTTTGGCCTTCCTCTTCCTCTCTTCTCGGGCATATACCCCTCTATTATTGTTCTCTTCAAACTTTCTTGGCGTTTCAAGTGACCAAAATATTTAAACTTTCGTTGTTTTATAGTCTTTAGTGGCCAACCTTCTTCAATATTCAGATCCCGTGGTATGGATGCATTTGTTCTTTTCTGTATCCAAGATATTATTAGAACCCCTCTATGACATTTATATTCAAATTAAGGACAATGACCAGACACGCTGAAAAACATCTAATGGCAGTGGAAATGTAGATACTGAGGAAAATACAAAGAATATCATGGGCATACAGAAAAAAAAATAACTGTGAGCAAGTCTTTCAAGAAAGAAATGAAAAGCGAAGACTGATTAGATACATTAGACGTAGCCGGTCAAGATTGATTGGACACGTCATTAGAAGAAATAAACTGTAGAACATGGTGACATCTAGCGAAATTGAGGGGAAAAGAACACGGGGAAGGCAGAGCGATAAATATATAGATGGCTTGGCCAATAGCATAATCGAGACAAAAACACAGAGCAGATCCACGACTGTGGTGGTTGTGTAAGATGGTGGAACATGATCGCCCATGCTTATCGGCTTGACGCATTATGATGATGATATTAAGCGTCGTAGTGGATTTGAAAGAACAGAGATGGAAGGCGTGATTGCTGGCAGAAGAGGCAGCGGACCACCAGCACAAAGATGGACAATGGACAATGTAGACATCGCATGTTTGAGTATGGATGAGGAAAGAGGAATGGCAAGAGATCTGGAGGCGTTCCGACGCGCTGTGATAAGTGCAACGTCTGTACAGGACCAGTTGCACGATGAAATGAAATTCACATGGAACGCGGCCTTGTCACTATTTACGAGGGGGCTTCACATGAAAACGTTAAAAGTATGATATAAATTACCACAACAACCAGGCCATTGTCTTGTAACCTGTGAGTATTGTTGTTAAGGATGTCAAGAGTGTTAACCACGTGACATCACAATGCATATGAACACGTTGACGTCCTAAGGACAGTTTAAAGATGGACGTCCCACTTTTGACATGCACCAAAGAGGAGCAGTTATCTGTTATTCGTTTTTTTTAAATTTTAAATCAATGAAGGTATGAACCCTATAGAAATTCATCGGCGAATGAAGGTCCAATATGGTGACGCATGCTTGTCAGTCCAGCAAGTGTGTGAGTGGAGTAGGAATTTTCAGAACGGCGTGACTTCTGTAACAGACTTTTCACGACCGGGTCAGGCACACTGAGTAGTGACCAAAAGTATTTTTTTTTCTTACATTGAATCAAACATTTTTTCGTCGCTGGGGGACTTGCATTGAACCCAGTGGTAACTACATCGAAAAATAATAAATCTCTTCTGTACTTTTTCAGAATATTCACTAAGGTGTGGATTTTTTTTCTGCCGGAGGCAAAAAGAAAACCCTAACCTGCACAGTTCGCGGCGACTGCACTAGCCAGGCGGGGTTAATACCTCAGTCTCAAGTCGCCTATGCCAAACACCGCAAGGTACTATATAGGCGGTAAATGACAGTTTGACATGGTTTTATTCACCTCCAAGAAAATTAAGGTTTTTATTTGAAGCTCCTTCATATGAAAATCTAGGATTAGTAACATAAAAGGCAATGTGGATTCATTGATAATAATAATCCGTGAATTTTCATACCTTGCCTATAATGGGTAGAAATTAAAACCCTAGGCTGATACCCTCTCACGGGTCGCCAGTCAAAGAAGACGGACATCTTAATCGTTTTCTTAAACTCAAAATCAGTCATCCGTGGAGTCACCTGTTTGGCAAATATTGTTTTGCAGGTGTGACAACTCGTGCGGAGTGGTAATGTCCTATAGGGTTTATCATTTCTTTATCACTTGATACCCGCAGCTTGTGGGAAATAAAACCACTTTTTAGTTCCAGAATTGGCGAAAAACTGGCTTGAGTGCGTTCAAAATATATTTCTCTATTAGAGTCAGTATTTTATTTCAGATTCCTGTCGCGTCTATCAGGAGTGCTGTTGTTGTTCCACTGGTAGTAGTAGTGGTAGTTGTTGTTGTTTTGTTGGTGTTGTTGTTGTTATTGTTGTTGTTGCTACTGCTGCTGCTGCTGCTGTTATTCTTCTATTTCTCCACTGGAGTCTACATTTTGCTTCAGAGTGCTGTCTCGTATATCACGAGGTGTTGTAGTTGTTGTAGTGGTAGTAGAAGTGTTAGTTGTTGATGTAGCAGGAGTATGAAAATTACCATTATCAGCAGCAACAGCGGTAGTAGTTGTAGTAGTAGTAGTTGTAGTAGCAGCAGCAGCAGGATTAGTAGTAGTAGTAGTAGTAGTAGTAGTAGTAGTAGTAGTAGTAGTAGTAGTAGTAGTAGTAGTAGTTGTAGTAGCAGCAGCAGCAGGATTAGTAGTAGTAGTAGTAGTAGTAGTAGTAGTAGTAGTAGTAGTAGTAGTAGTAGTAGTAGTAGTAGTAGTAGTAGTAGTAGTAGTAGTAGTAGTAGTAGTAGTAGTAGTAGTAGTAGTAGTAGGAGGAGGAGCAGCAGCAGCAGCAGCAGCAAGCAGCAGTAAGTCAAGTCTTAGTCAGATATGCCTGAACTATCATGTAACAGTAGACGGTACTGCCTGCTTTATGTTAGCGCCGAATGCTGGGCGGCGCTCACCAAACCCGACACCCCTCATTGTGCCAACGGCTTCGGGCCGAGGAGTGGAACTGATAGGGTACAAGCCTTATCCTGGTGCAAGGAAATGCAACCTAAAGACTAAATGTCATAGCAGAGCAGACCATCAATAACATTAGATATGCAGATGATACAGTATTGATTGCAGATAAATACTTCTTCCAACGATGATTCCTTTCATACCTTGTACATTTCTGAAAATATTTTCACTATACGGGGAAAAAAGATCTGGAGATATTACACATCCATGTGTCACACCTCTCTTAATAGGCTGATATTGACCTATTTCATTATCAATCCCTGTGGCAGATTGTTCGTTTCCAAACATAATTCAAATAGATTCAAACCCTCAGCGCCTACCACCGAACGTAGGTGTCCAGCAGCTGTTACTATTTCATTTAATTTCTGCTCTAAAAACAAGTGGGAAACATCGCTAATGTTGATTTACCTCATTTCAAACACGGAAGCAGACCCGAAAGAGTCCTCACAAACTATTTTTACAAACACTACAAATTGATAAAATTTGTCCTATACCTTTGGTGGTAACTTTTGCGCGTTAATTTATGCAGATGGGCCGAAAGCTGGGAAACTTCAAACAGTTCGTCAGGGATACGAACTAGGAACTCTGTTGTTTCAGCAAAGTTCGGGAAACTTAACACTAACTTAAAATGGAAATCATGACGCAGTTATCCGCTCTTAACTAGTGCTTGAGTTCCGCACTGGGCTTCTTCCGCTTCAGAGGTCATTTGGCTAGATCTGATGACGTACATCACACTGTTCCATTGGGCTCTAGGCTGGAGCCGTTGGTGTTGAAGTAGCCAAGCCCTGTGGAGGAAACATGGGCAGTCTAGGATTTAACCCTGCCGAAATGTATGTTTCCGTGGCGAAGAAGTTACCGACGCAATTCGTAATCCCACATATCCGCGTTCGAATCACAGCTGTGTTGGTTTGTTTTTTTTAAAAATGAAATGGTATAGGTCGCTTAAACAAAACAAAAAAAAATGAAATGGTATAGGTGCCGGTCGTTAAGAAAGCAATGGCAAACTAATGAACGTAAACTTGCCCAGGAATCGCGAACACCCAAAATATGCTGGGTTGATTGCTACGTCCTTAAAAGGACACGCAACTAACTTAAGTCTATATTTTATGTGCTACATTATGACCAGGGTAAGTCTTAAGATGCCTTTCCGAAGATGTGCTGATTTTCGAGTTTGTTTGAACTGATGCTTTAGCACTGCTTCAGAAGAAAAGACTCTAGAGAGAATAGAGTGACAGGGTAGAGACTAGAGGATCTGGCAGACAATCATACCTATATCATCTCATCTTGTTCCTCGTGTACCTTGCGGTGTCGAGGTGAAGCATAAACTGAGGGAGAGTGCCCGTTTATGGGCTTCATATATCGAGATTCCCGTGAACTATGTTTTTTTTACCCATGACCCCCTTTACCAAATGTTCAGAACGTCATTCCCCCCCCCCCCTTTTTTTTCCAAGGTCCTCCCTATAAATCCCCCCACAATTATACAGTATACATAAAAATGGAAGCTAAATTTCATAACACATACTAGAACAAGTCTAGACATCTACAAAAAACGTGATTTGCGGGTCTACTTACGTTATAAAACGAATTTTCATTAAGGCGAGACGTACAGAACTGTACAATTTAGAGGGAAAAACAATATCAAGTAATCGATTCTTGTATTAATGTGATCTTGAAATAATTTTAATCCCCCCCCCCTCCCCTGGAAACACTAAAATCCCCCCCCCCCCTGGGGGGTTGAAAATAACTGGTTTATATGGTCGGCCACTTATTCTGCTTCCATCTAACCTGTACATACTTGCTTGTTGTGGTGCATGTTAGTTGGTAATCTAGTTATATGGTCAAGCCATTTAAACTTGCTGTTTTATTATATCAGTACTCCCAGAAAATGAAACGGATACGTATTCAGGCGGCAATTGGCACCATTAGAATTCGGACTCTTCGCTGGCTGTTGAAGATAAGTACGGAGCGTTTATGGGATTGTGGTCAGTGCTGTGATGTCGGTTCTTGACTCAACTCATACCAATTTCACAACAATAGATAGAAGCCCTATTATGGTTTAAACAACTTTAATGTCAATGCGTCCGAAGTAGAAAGATTGACGCTCAGTCTTTCAGAGGTTCCATCAAACAATCAATCAATCAACTAACCAATCAAGCACTCATCCAGCCAGTTACACAATGGCACATCATGATTAATTCTTCAATCCCATTATAATTGTTTGTTTGTTTGTTTGTTTGTTTGTTTGTTTTTTGTTTGTTTTTTGTTAAAAATATTATACTCACGAATACTGGAAATTTCTGTTCCACCTCTTGTTCCACATTTCATGTGTATTCTCCAAGATTCCTGGATTACTGATTTAGGAAGAGATGTAGTTGTTAATACCTATAGCGTGGGTCGGCAGCCTCTTGATAGTGCTGTACCATAGAATTGTTGCTGCAATCATGTCGCAGTGTTCGGCCGAAGTAATGCCGCAAAGTCACCCAGCGTGCCATTCTAAGTCCACCAATTGTCAAATTCATGTTAGTTTGTCAAATTTTCTTGTGAACTGTGGATATCTAGTTTTTGTTTTTTTGTGGTTTTGGTTTTTGGTTTTTGTTTTTGTTTTTTGTTTGTTTGTAACAGTCCAAAGAAATCATATACAGTAATAACAACACCAACGTTATGTGTTGGAGTCAACGACTGTACGGTATGTGTGTGTAACAACCTTGAAAACTACAGAGTTGGTGGTGGTGTTGGTCCGAAGAGAAGAGAAATCTAGACGCCAATACTACTTCACTAAGACTTGTACCAGTGTCACTTCGCCATCTTGCGAACTCATTCCGATTTATGGGGTTCGTGTAATCTACATCTCCAAGTCAAAGCCAAGAAGTCAACATTTTAGTCCAACTGAAAGAAGTAGGGGTTGAACCCGCTACCTCGCCATCAGCACAATGGAAGTTTAACAGCTGTTATCCATTTGCCAATTTGACCTCCGTCAGACATTGATGATCCGCACTCAGTAGTTTGCATCCGATCGTATGGCCTTACCTCTGAAGTCTAACCTTGGTTTTGAAGAAATATTAAAATGTGTTATAAATCATCATATGTTATTAATCATCATATGTTATAAATCATCATATGTTACAAATCATCAAATGTTATAAATTATCATATGTTATAAACCATCATAAGTTTTAAATCCTCATACGAGCTGACCGTTTAGAATTCAGCATCCAACGAGGGTACAGATAAATAATATTTATATTTATATTTCCATGTAGTATTTTTCATGTAGTTAGGTCAGTACGTCTTTGTTTATTTCGTGCTGACCAAGTCTTTAGCCGCAACGTCCATTTTGTTACATACAATCTTGTTCAAGTAAAGCTCACTATCTGCTACTCGTTTTCTGGTGATTCATAAAAATGTGGAACAGCTTTAAGACGATTATTGCTTCGATTTCATTAAATTGTTTACAAAATTTATTAGATATATACTTTAATTCAATTCATCCAGCGTGCCATTGAAAATCGTTTTGCGTCCAACATTTACCACTCGTGCCCAAGGTTGCAACACTTTTTCTAAAGGATTTTTCTTTTCTCTGTCTACTGCATCCTTATTTGTGTTCTCAAAAATATATCCAACTGCCCCAAATGTCTTTCATTATATATACAGTGCAAACCGCTTAAGGCGATCTCTCCCCTTCTCTCTCACTCTTTCTCCTTCCATGTATCTTTCCTCCTGTCTCCCCCATCTCACAGAGAGGGAGAGAGAGAGAGAGAGAGAGAGAGAGAGAGAGAGAGAGAGAGAGAGAGAGAGAGAGAGAGAGAGAGGAGAAAGTGAGACTATGTATGTATATATACATAAACATTTGTTAGTGAATTTGTGATTGTGAGTGAGTATTTGAGGATGTAAGCGATTGTGTATCTGTGTGTTATTAAGTGGGTGCATAACTGTGACTGTTTGCGGAAATGATGTGAGTATGTATGCAGGTGTGTACGTATGTGTTTATGCATGTGCATGTGTATGTGTGTCTGGCTGCCTGCCAGTCACATAACATGAAATACGCATTTTTTGTGTTCACAACGTCCTTTTGACAATGTTTCATTTTTCATATGTGAAAGTTAATTGATGCACGAACGATGAATGATTGGAAGGGCCGTATGTAAGACAGGCCTGCGTGCCCAATTTGTGACCATTTGAAAATAAAGTTCGTTCGTTTGTTCGTTCTCTCTCACTTTATTTCTCTCATCTCTCTCTCTCTCTCTCTCTCTCTCTCTCTCTCTCTCTCTCTCTCTCTCTCTCTCTCTCTCTCTCTTCTCTTTCTCTGTATATCTCTCCTCGCCCTTTTTCTCTAACTGCATCACCTTGTCCTCTCTCTCACTCTCTCTCCCTCGCTACTCTCTCTCTTTCTCTCTCTCTCTCTCTCTCTCTCTCTCTCTCTCTCTCTCTCTCCATCCCTCCTCCTCTCCTCTCCCTCAATTCTTGTCCATGAAAACAAACACTACAAACACAATACATTATTCTTAATCAAAGTGCCAACAGCCGGCATTCAGCCGCGGCAACCACCATGGCAGGGAGCGGACACGTCCCTAGTTGGGCGCGAACCAACAATTAGTGTCATTTGCCATAAACTAACTGAAATATGGATGCAGTGTGTACCTTTCCCCGCGTCCTGCGTTTGTTTTTTGGTGTCATTTTATTTAAATCAAATATGGTTGCAAAAATGAAGCGTATGTTCGCGAACTAGTTTCAATACAAACACTAAACTGGTCTAATTCAAGTATTGGAAGGTGTACCGGACTATACGTATTTTCATGAATAGGGTATATTTTCTGTGGATACAATGTTTGGTTTTTATGAAAATAAACTGAAGTTCTTTGAAGACATGAAGTATCAATAATAAGAAACTTTAGGACTGGGAACACATGAAGTATCAGACTTGGAAAAATAAAGACAAATAAAGGAATGCTTCTTCGAATTCTGCCACTTTTGCTTTTTGTTTTTCCATGTCCTTTTTTCCTGCCGTCTTTTTTTTCTTTAAATGTTTTTTGTCTAATTTATCGTTTCCTCCTTTTCTGTCTGTCTTTCTTTCTTTCTTTCTTTCTTTCTTTCTTTCTTTCTTTCTTTCTTTCGGTTTTTTTATCTTTCTTTCTTTCTTTCTCTTGTTTGTTTTTTCTTTCGTGTTGTTCTTCTTGCTTTCTTCTTTCTTTTCTCCACTCATCTATTTATTATTATATTATTATTATTATTATTATTATTATTATTATTATTTATGATTATTATTAGTATTAGTATTGTATTATTTTATGCATATTGTATATTTATTATTATCATCATCATTTTCTTCCTCCTCCTTCTTCTCTTTTTATTCTTCTTGTCTTCTTCTTCTTCTTCTTCTTCTTCTTCTCTTCTTCTATCTTCTTCTTCTTCTTCTTCTTCTTCTTCTTCTTCTTCTATCTTTCTTCTTCCTTCTTCTTCTTCTCTTCTCTCTTCTTCTTCTTCTTCTTCTTCTTTCTTCTTCTTCTTCTTCTTCTTCTCTTCTCTTCTTCTTCTTCTTCTTCTTCTTCTTCTTCTTCTTCTTCTTCTTCTTCTTCTTCTTCTTCTTCTTCTTCTTCTTCTTCTTCTTCTTCTTCTTCTTCTTCTTCTTCTTCTTCTTCTTCTTCTTCTTCTTCTTCTTCTTCTTCTTCTTCTTCTTCTTCTTCTTCTCTTCTTCTTCTTCTTCTTCTTCTTCTCTTCTTCTTCTTCTTCTTCTTCTTCTTCTTCTTCTTCTTCTTCTTCTTCTTCTTCTTCTTCTTCTTCTTCTTCTTCTTCTTCTTCTTCTTCCTCTTCTTCTTCTTCTTCTTATTATTATTATTATTATTATTATTATTATTATTATTATTATATTTGTTATTCCTTCTCTCTCCTTCCTTCTCCTCCTCCGTCTATTCCTCCTTTTGTCCGGTACAGTACTTTTCTTCTTTCTTTTTTTTTTACCAGCAGAGGATTCAATTTAATTTCTTTCTCTGCGTTTCTCTTCAAATGCACACTTTAAAGTCATACATTTGCTTGCTTGCTTGCTTGTGTTCGCTGGCTGTGAACTCCTCCAGCGTGAAGTCCTGTATGTCGGATGAATACATCCTGTTGTCCAACATCAATGTGATGTCATACCGGACTGAAGTTTACGTGAGTATTTGTTGTCCTATGTCTGGCTTATTGGTGTGCAGACTGGTGGTTCCTCGCCATGCAGGCAGATACTCTCCGACATCGGAGGAAAGTTATACATTTTTATTACAATTTTTAAGTGGATAGTAAACTACCACCTGATTTTGAGATATTCACAATGACACCATCAGGAAACCAAAACCAGCATGGATATTCACAGTCGTTGTGAAATATCTTAAGCAACCAATGATGTACGGTCTCAACAACAAAAGATGACAACGCTGGGCCTCTAATCACTTTCTCTCTCTGACAATAGCAGATTCTCGGTCGTCCAACTAGTGGAATTATCTTGCTATACATTCCATAGCCTATCTTTTTCTCGCAAGTCTTCAAATTTTCTTCTGATACTCAGAATCGTTAATTAGTCATTAGTCGCAGTTCCACCTTCACGACAAAGATTCACCCCCGTAATGCTCAGTTCCTGTGCCAGTGAATATCACACAAAATGTTCCTCACTGTCCCATGTGAAAAGTGGAACAAACAGCAGTACCGACAAAACAACAGCACGCATGGGCAAGAACATGCAGAAAGCCGCTACAAGAATGCCAAAACAACAGTCGGCCACGAAAATTACGGTTCATCACCGAATAATGAGAGTTGAGTGGTCTCGAGGTATGGTGTCAGCCTCGAGTGCTGGAGGTCCCGGATTCAAGCCCCAGCGAGGGCCGGGTTGTTGTTTTTTTTTTACATAGACTTATAGTAACACAATTTCCTCTGGTCTCTGGTTACTAAGATTGGACGCCCGTGAGTATTGTTGCGCACGTAAAAAATCCCTTTTTTGTTTTTAAATGTTGCATATCTCTTACAGGACGTTGCAGTCAACACCAGAATTTTTCAGCTGCTGTTGATGTACTAAGCAAGTTTACCATTGATTTCTGAACGACCGGCTCACATACCAACACGTTATAACACAACGCGATACGGTCTGTTGCACAAATCGGTCGCAGCTGAGTTTCGAACGGCTAGGTAAGCGGCTCACGAACCGCGTTCGCAAGCTTTTGCCACGGAGACCTTGGCAGTTGGAAACGGAGAAAGAATAGCCTAACGTCGCTGCCCGGGCAAAATTTCGAGTTAAAAATCTACCCAAATTATTTCAGGATCCTCGCCGGTGCTACGGGGCTCTGTCATGTACATGCGGACTAACGTGTAAAGCTGCGGTACCAGTGTACCTGTTCTGTGGCGTAGGTCTTACGGACGCAATTCGCAATCCTGCATACCGCTTCCGAAACACATCTGCAGGTGATTTGGAAGCAGACCGCGTTGCACTGGTTTCATACATGTGTGAGTGCCGGTGGTTCAGGGAGCAATGGAAAAGTACTGAAAGTAAGCTTGCTATGAAATCACAAACAGCAAAGAATGCCGGAGATGACTGCGACGTCCTGTAAAGGATATGCAACTAACTTAACACGAATCTGGAGAAGATTGTGACAACAGGAAAATCCATCATGTGAGAGGCAGACGTGAGCATAGGAAGAATTCTTAGCTGGACAATATAGCGAAAAGGAAGCTGATGATTGACCTAAATTATCACAAACAGAGAGGACATGTGTTTGCTGATGTTCATCATCGCCAACGCCTTTCGGAATGACACATGATGGTAATATTGGTTTTTGTAAAAGGTTTTTGTTTAATGTGGCCACAATATTTGACATGCTTGTCTTTCTACGCGTATTACATCTTTTTATCAAGACCTCTTTCAGTGGTTGCAATATCCTAATGGCATCTGCATAATTAGCATTAGTTGAACTTTGACATCCTTAACGCGTTTCCTCCTACTAATTATTTGTTTTATCAATTTGGAAGTTAGTTTACAAACAAACTCCTACCGCGTTATACGTTCCTTTGTATGATCCGCCACCGGGATCTGATCAATGGCCGGCGGGTAATTCCAGATCCCAGTTGACGCAGGTCCGTGTTCCAACTCCCCCTAGGAAAAGAAGGTCGGGTCGCGGCAACAGCTGTTGCCCATCCTACCCAATGTGCGCATTTGAATAGTCGTGAAAAGGCTGCCCCTACAGCCGCACTACATCGCAAGATGGTGAACATAAATCAGCCTATCAATTTATGACAGCAACTTCAGTTCTGGGTTTCCTTTGAGGCAGGGCTGATGTTAGCATCTATATTCGTCCGCGTCTCATATATTTTCCGGTTTGAAATGTTTTATTAGTGATTTTTGTTTGCTAATGAAGGCTTTCTAGCCGGAAAGCCAATCTGTCACTTTTGATTGTGTTTGCGTTAAGCTGGGCATTTCCACTTTTCTTCTTTATTGATATATTCAGCTCTAGGTTGTGGACATTTACAAGAAATATTGGTTGATAATATCAATAACTACAACCCAGTGAATGTGATAGTGAATGTAACTTATCAGACCATTCGTGCGGTAAATGTTCGTCCACAATGGATGCATGTGAACACATGATCATTTCCACCATTACATACCATCTGACGTCTCACGCGCCAGGTTTGTGACCGGTCAACCTTTCACATTTACACAGTTATAGGTTAAATGTACTTTTGCATCGTACACCTGACACAAATGCATGCCGAAATGCGACACTGTCCTTTGAGGTAAAGAGATGCATCACAATGTGCCAGGAGACCTGGATCTCCCTCAAAAGGAAAGCTACAAACAAGAAGAAGATGAAGGAAGAAGGATGATTAAAGTGGAAGGACGATCAGAAGAAGAAGGATTAGAAAGAGGATCAGAAGAAAGAAAGGCAGGAGAGAAGGAAGAAGAGGATTAAAGAAAGCATAACTGAATGAGGTCAAATTAAGACAATTAAGGTGTTTCTAGCACATAAACTAGGCCCGTCGATGGAGGCATCATGCTGCACGGACAACATATGGTCTCTACAATTCAACTCAGGCTTTGTGCTAGGGACGGATGACCGTGTGGTGACATGCATCTATTGAGGACGGATGGCTACTGCACGAGTTGGACTGTTCAGTCACATTCGCTGCTGTCATGCGTTGTGGTTATTATGTCTTTTGTTTTAAGCACAGTGTAACAGCTATCTCTTTGTCTGTCTATTCGTCACTGTGTCTGTCTTTGTGTGTGTGTGTGTGTGTGTGTGTGTGTGTGTGTGTGCGTATTTAGTCGCTGTGTCAGTATGTTTGTTTTAGTGTCTATCTTTGTATCTCTGTGTATGTCTTTATGTGTCCGTGTCTATCTTTGTGTGTCTGTATGTAGTCTAATTGTATCTATTAATCAGTCAGTCTGTCTGACTTAATACCTTTGATGTTTCGGAAGTTAATCTTCATGACTTCCATGTAATCTTTCTCCGTGTTGCGTATACACATGTGTGTATATATTATACACTAATCAGCATTCAAATGATGATGTTATCTATATCACATATTCCGCCTTTACTTCCTCCAATGTTTTATGGCACCCACGTCTATAAAGTCGGCAAGGCGCGAGATAGACAGCATATAAAGAAACACAGCTGCTTGGTCAAAGACAACCAGCAGGAAGAAGTGGGAAGGAAGCGTGCAAGAGGAAGACTAAGTGACAGATGGATCAATAAATCTGGTGTCGTCTCTACAATGAAGGTTGGCTGCAATGGATCTCTAACACTGTCTGTCTCTCGCCTTGATTGTACATTCTGTCAGATTGCTGTTCGCCCATCTCTTTATGTTATCTTCCCACTTGTATCGTTGTCTGCCTCTTACTCGCTTGCCCTCAACCTTGGATTTAGTATGGTTTTTACAAGAGTGTTACTGCTGAAAGCATTTTTGGTCATTCCTATTCTCTTTTTGATTTCTATTTCACCTCTGCCATCCTCTGTTATTACATGTCCAAGATAGGAGTAACTTGTTATTTGTTCTAGTATCTCCCCGTTTACTGTGATGTCTAAGATAGGAGAAACTTGTTATTTGTTCTAGTATCTCCCCGTTTACTGTGATGTCTAAGATAGGAGTAACTTGTTATTTGTTCTAGTATCTCCCCGTTTACTGTGATGTCTAAGATAGGAGAAACTTGTTACTTGTTCTAGTATCTCTCTGTTTACTGTGATGTCTAGGATAGGAGTAACTTGTTATTTGTTCTAGTATCTCCCCGTTTACTGTGATGTTTAGGATAGGAGAAACTTGTTAATTGTTCTAGTATCTCCCCGTTTACTGTGATGTCTAAGATAGGAGTAACTTGTTATTTGTTCTAGTATCTCCCCGTTTACTGTGATGTCTAAGATTGAAGTAACTTGTTATTTGTTCTAGTATCTCCCCGTTTACTGTGATGTCTAAGATAGGAGTAACTTGTTATTTGTTCTAGTATCTCCCCGTTTACTGTGATGTTTAGGATAGGAGAAACTTGTTAATTGTTCTAGTATCTCTCTGTTTACTGTGATGTCTAAGATAGGAGAAACTTGTTATTTGTTCTAGTATCTCCCTGTTTACTGTGATGTCTAAGATTGGAGTAACTTGTTATTTGTTCTAGTATCTCCCTGTTTACTGTGATGTCTAAGATAGGAGAAACTTGTTAATTATTTGTTCTAGTATCTCCCTGTTTACTGTGATGTCTAAGATAGGAGAAACTTGTTAATTAATTGTTCTAGTATCTCCCTGTTTACTGTGATGTCTAGGATAGGGGAAACTTGTTACTTGTTCTAGTATCTCCCTGTTTACTGTGTTGTTCATTAACATGGGTATGGACGGCTTTAAATGAGCTGGATGATGTCTGCATGAATGCACCATGAAAACCCAATTCAAACAGTACAGGAGATTCAACAGAACAAACCGGGTCTAGGAAATATCGTGGGACATGAAAGCGATCGGCATGGAATTCAACCCGTTCACCGCTGGACATGGATTGAAGACATCAAAGACATTGTACAATCACACGGAAGAACAATATCCAATGCCACACATCGGGCGCCTGAGCGGCAATTATTCCTTCCCACGACGCTTGACGGCAAAAGTGAAATATGATGATGATGATGATGACGATGATGTTGGTGGTGATGATGGTGGTGGTGGTGGTAATGATGGTGATGGTGGTGATGATGATGATGGTGATGATGATGATGATGATGATGATGATGACGACGGCGACGACGACGACGACGACGATGATGATGATGATGATGATGGTGATGATGATGATGATGATGATGATGATGATGATGGTGTTGGTAGTGATGATGATGATGGTGATGGTGATGATGATGATGATGATGATGATGATGATGATGATGATGATGATGATGATGATGATGATGATGATTATGATGATGATGATGATGATGATGATTGTGGTGGTGGTGATAATGATGATGATGATGATGATGATGATGATGATGATGATGATGATGATGATGATGATGATGATGATGATGATGATGATGATGGTGGTGGTGATGATGATGATGATGATGATGATGGTGGTGATAATTATGATGATGATGATGACCTCTGGTGTATTGATTGGTCTATACAAATATGAGTCTAGCACCATATGCCCTATACGGCTGTATGCGAGTAACAAGTATTTTAAAATGTGCACGAAACCCTTTCACTGACATATTTGTCAGTGAAAGGAGTAGAGGTAGTTCAGTGGTTAGCACGCTTGACTGCCAACACGAAGGTTATGTATTCGAGTTCCTTTCTAGACTGGAGTGTTTTTCATTTGCCAGGGAATCCCCAATTCGACCCAGCCTACAGTGTGCACCAGTAAATTCCTAAGAAATAAAGGTAGTGAGTGGCGACTGGCCGAATGGCTAGAATGCTGGCTTCATCGAGAGAGACCAGTGTTCGAATTCTCGGTAAGGTGTGAATTTATTCTGTCGGGGGTAAAAAGACCAACCCTAACCTGCACAGTTCGCGGCGACTGCACTAGCCAGGCGGCCTTAATTCGTCAGGCTTAAGAATCCCCTCTGTCCTATACTGCAAGGTATTATAGGCAGTGTGTTTGTCCATCAATAATGATGATGACCATTCATTTCATCCAATGGTATTCTATTCAGAGTTTGGAGCCGTGAGTTCTAAGCTGGTAAGGCCTCGAAATGTTCTTTGACAATGTGGGCAACAAGAATGCTTGACGTTCCAGGAGGATGATCTCCTGCAGTGATTTTTGTGTCCAGTCTTTTTTTTTTTTATACACATATTCAAAGAGTATGCTTAGTAAGGTGGGAGAGTAATGTTTCGTGTGGAATGGCTATCGTCACTTCAGAGGTCACAGATTGTGAGAATTGTTTGGATATTTTGCCCTGGCCATGAGGGGGTGCGGGGGAATGAACAGACTGATAGGATAGCAGGGAATGCACCTCTTGGTGGTAAATTGCCTATGGACAAGGGGGAGGTGGTTGTGCGCTTGTGGGACCAGGTGGAGAAGGCGGGGGAACAGATTGAGAACCCATATGTAGGAAAGAATGCGATTGCGGGGAATCGGCAGGGGATCTGGAAGAAACTCAAAACTGAGATGGAAGACCAGGAGAACTTTTAATCAGATAGCGGTGGGAACGATTAGTAGCATGACCTTCTCTGGCTGTTGAACGAGGGGACGGAGCGCGTATGGGAATGTCCTGATTGCAGTGATTGTCGATTCTTAACTCAACTCAACTCAACTCTTTTTTTTTCACAGCTCTCGCAGTCCTGGTTTTTTCACAAGTGACTAAACCCTTACTTAATGATGTACGCCACGAATTTCGATCTTCGGCAGCAGTCTCCCAAGTGTCTTGATAAATTCCACAATCTAAGGACAGTAGATGACAGATGACAGTATGGGTGCTCATGGTGATATTTATAACATCATCTAACTAGTACCGATTGGATAACAATCGCCATAAGGAGTGTGGAAGAGTACTCTACTACCTCTCTATCTTGTTAGTTTCATCATTTTTCTTTTATATTTTGTTTCGTTCGCTTTGATCTTAAACGTAGGCCATACGCGCACTTCTACTTTTAGTATTACACATATATATTAATCGGGGAACCCATTGATATCTCTAAGACAATTCATAAATAAACACACACGTATTGTATGTCTCTCATAGATTTAGAACAAAGAAGTATAAATTTGAAGACGCGCTAGACTGCATACAAGTTTAAAGCTAAAGTTACCGACCGGGATTCTTCCTCTTCTTCTTTGCGTTCATCCGGAGTATTTTTTTCAGATGCGATTGCGGAGTGTCAGGTTAGGAACCCTTGGGTCGAAACTCTTAGGCCAACACATCTGACTTTAGAGTGCAATTTTGACCACGTTAGCATTCCTGGGACACTCACTTTTGTGGTACCGTCCACATCCCGGCTAGTCAAGTTGGAACGGTCGAAGACTTCACGGTCATCCCTCAAAGGAAGGCAGGGACAGCCCATGGCATTTTTCGCCATCCAAGGTGGCTTCCATAATTGCAGAGCCGATACATAGCGCCCTGGTGCTGGGCTCACCGAGGGAATCGTCACGTCCGGCTCATGGCTGCTTTAATTCCTCACTTCAATATATTGGGCATTTCGTTCGCTACGGGCCGTTCCCGCACAAACCAGGCAAGGTCTGCAGAAGGTATCCCCTCAGCGAGTTTTCGATTTGGACATGTGCTTGTCGTTGTGCCCGTCAGAGCTGTTCCGGGCACGACGGACATTCGGAAAACTACCTAGTCAGAGCTGTTCCGGCCACGAGGGGCATTGACTAGGATTAGAACCTGTCACCTCCAAATGACGACAGAACCTGTCTGCAGGAACAAGTTTACTTCGATGCAGGAATGTCGAGCTGGTCATGCGTCGAAGTGCAATTGTTCCTGCAGCGAGAATCCTTGCCATTTCGAGGTGACAGGTTCGAATCCCGCCGGTAACTATAGCTTTCGATTTTTGTTATCTAATACGTACTTAAGCCGCTACTACTATCTTCTAGTCTATGTTTATAAGCACAAAACATTACTTGTGGGTCTATTTATATTCTTCTTCTATTGCACTGGACTGATTTTACGTGTGGATTAGATTTCTCTATTACCAGTGTCCTTCGCCATCATGAAAACCACTCCGACTTCTGAAGTACTTGTAATTTATACCCCCAAGTCAAGGACGAGAAGTTAACATGTTAATCCAACTGACCAGTGTAGGATTTGCACCCATTACCTCGGCATCAACACACCGGAAGTTTAAGTGCGATCGTTCGTATCCATTCACGCAGACCTCCAGTGTTAGCAGTAAACGTCGTAATATTGTCCATTGTGAACTTTCCCAGCGCTAAATTCCTAAACACGACATTAGTACGAAGACGGCCCCGCGTGTGGAATACGGATGAACAAAGTTGCCAAACGTATTCGCTGGTCTAATATTTGGTCTGTTATTTTATTGTCAAATGTTTCTTTTCCTTCCACTCAAGATGATATTTTAATACAAATGGCTCCTTTGATGTTTTGCTATGTCGGATGTGTTTGTTCTGTCCTCTACAACCAACACTCCATGCAGCTCTGCAAATATTGAGTCATTGTGAGTGGATGGGTGTGAGAGCAGGCGTTTTATATCGCTTAGTTTTACACCTGGGAAAAATTACACGTCTGTAGTACATATCTCTCTCTCTCTCTCCTCTCTCTCTCTCTCTCCTCTCTCTTCGTCTCTCTCTCTCTCTCTCTCTCTCTCTCTCTCTCTCTGTGTGTTTTAATGTTCGATTGTCCATTAGACAAAATGTACCCGGTTCAATTGTCAATCTTTCCGTCCGAATACCTGTCTGCTTGTGTCTGTATGCCTGGCTGTCTCTGTCTGTCTCTCTGTCTGTGTCTAAATGTCTGTATCTGTCTGCATGTCTGTATGTGCCTGTATCTCTACATGCAATATAATTGTATTGTTCGATCAATCATTCGTAGAGTAGATTTGCTTGTCTGTCTTTGCGTCTCTGGGTCTGCCTTTTCTGTTTGTGTTTGTATCCCTGTATTTGCAACTGTGTGTCTGTTTTTGTATCTCAATGTCAGTCTTTGTGTCCGTTTTTGCGTCTGTCTTTGTGTCTGTGTTATTGCGTCTTCTGTCTTGGTGTCTCTGTGTCTGTCTGTCTGTGTGTGTGTGTGTCTTCTGTATTTGTGTCTTTATGTCTGCCTTTGTGACTCTGCCTCTGTGGCATTGTGTCCTCTGTCTGTGTGTGTCTGTGTCAGTGTGTCTTATGCCTTTGTGTCTCTGTGTCTGTCTTTGTGTCTTCTGTCTTTGTGTTCTTTGTGTCTGTCTCTGTCTCTGTTTTTGTGTCTTTGGTATTTGTGTCTTTGTGTCTGTCTTTGTGTTCCTTCTGTTTTTGCGTCTCTGTGTATGTCTTTGTGTCTCTTGTCTCTTTTTTGGGGTGTGTGTGTGTGAGGGGGGGGGGGGGGGATTCGAAGAACTGACGACCAAACTGATAGCCAAGAATATATATATATATATATATATATATATATATATATATATATATATATATATATATATATATATAATATATATATATAATATATATATATATATATATATATATATTCTTGGCTATCAGAAGGTTTCGACCTCAGCACCTGACGTTCGTTATGAGAAGGAAACACTGACTACTTATCCCGCCATGCACTAAGGCATTCACAATTGAGATAGTCCTAGCACTGCTATATGCCCACATCAGCTTTCTGCCAGGAGACATCGTTGTCTGACGCTCACAACCACCTGGGGATATGGAGTGGTTTAATGGGAGAGGTTATCTGAGGGCGACCCGTCATCATAAAACGGACACCAGAGAGTGGTTTCGGAAGCAATGGCGGCCGGAGTATATTGGCCAATTTGCACATCGAGAGATTTTCCAAAACAAGTTGATTATAGGACTAAATTATAAATATGTCTAAGGGGTCTGGGAGAACAGGAAGCTTACTGCCAAGACAAAAGTCCTTGTCTACCAAGCCTGTATCCTTAGTACTCTTCTTTATGGCAGTGAAGCCTGGTCAACTTACCCACACCAAGAGAAACACTTAAACAGCTTTCGTATGCGGTGTCTGCGAAGAATACTTGGTATTAAGTGGCAAGACAAAATCACAAATACTGAAGTATTGGAAAGATCAGTTTGTGTGACCGTTTGTTCCATGCTAAGTCTTCATAGACTTAGATAGATAGGACACGTTAGGAGGATGGATGATGGTAGAATATCAAAGGACATTTTTTTTTGTGAATTACAGATGGGTAAGTGATCTCAACAACGGCCTCTACTACGATACAAAGATGTGTGTAAGCGGGACATGACTATACAGGCATTGATAATGCACATTGGGAGCAAGTCGCCGCTGAACGTGTTGCATGGAGGGCAAATATCAGAAATGGAATAAAGACAAAGGAGAAAATGATTGCCGTCTGTCAAGACGGCAAGGTGCAAATGAATATATATATATATAATTGCTTGCTATCTACTTTTTCATTCTTTCTCATCTATGCATCTCTCTCTGCCCCCCCCCCCCTTCTCTCTTTCTCTTCATCTCTCTATTTGCCAATCTTTGTTTTCTTTGACACACACACATGCACACGTTCTCACTGTCTCTCGTTACCTATCTTTCTCCTAAGTCGCCACATCTATCACCCCCACTATCCCTCTCTCATTTCCCCTCTCTCTCTCTCTCTCTCTCTCTCTCTCTCTCTCTCTCTCTCTCTCTCAATCGCCTGTCTCTTTCTCTGACAGTGCTCTCTCTGTCTCTCTCAGACACTTTCTCTCTCTCACTTCACCACTTTCTCTCTCTCTCTCTCTCTCTCTCTCTCTCTCTCTCGCTCTGCGTCTGTCTGTCTCCTTTTCTCTCCTTCACTCTTCACTCTCTCTTTTCCCTACTTCACTCTTTCCCTCTCTTTCTCTCTATTTCCCCCTCTGTCCCTGGCTCGCCTTAAATTCTCTCTCTTCTCCACTTTATTTCTTTCTCTTTCTCTCAGTCTCTTTCTCTCCTGTCTCTCTCTCCCACTCTCACTCCCTCTCTCTTTGTCACTCTCTCTTTCTCCCTCTCCCTCCCTCTATATTTCTATGTATCCCCTCTCTTTATGTTTCTCTCCCTCTCTCTCTCTTCCCCTCTTTTCTCTCCCTCTCCCAATCACTCTCTCCTTGTCACTCTATCTCCCTCTCTCGCTTTCTCTACCTCTCTCTTCTCTCTCTCTCTCTCTTTGTCTCTCTCTCTCTCTCTCTTCTCTTTCTCTCTCTCTCTCTCTCTCCTTCTCTCTCTCTCTCTCTCTCTCTCCTTCTCTCTCCCCCCCCCTCTAATTAAAACAGTTTAATTTTCAAAGAAAACACACAACATCAACATTCACTCAAATTACCATTCGCTTTCCATGCAGCAAACACCCTCACACACTCCCGCTTGAACCACCCTCTCAACACATACCCACACAAGCCGCATCCATTCATCCTGCTTATCTAGCTATCTTCTAATGCATGCTCATCTCTCCTTCTTTGAACAGCAAACGTGAACACCCCAGATTCCATCTGCAGACGTCAACAGAACCGCTCTGAGAAACACCGGCAATGTTTTCCTTTCATTCTGTGTAGGAAATGAGGGGTCCGACTCCGGCCGCTTGAGGTAAAAGTGGCCTGATGGCCGGTCCTGATTTGCGGGCGCCGCGGATAAATGTTTTGATTTTAGTTGCAAGTGTGAGGGTCGTCGAGAAGTGAGATCGTGGAGAAGAGGATGGGGGATTGTCTGAGTAGTTATACAAGTCTGTTTGCGAGGCTGCCAGATACAGACCCAAAGGGGTGGAGATGGGGGAGAATACCGTACAAATCGAAAGACTGAAGAAATTTGGGAAGTTTTTATTCTTCCTTTCTCCCTTCCTGGATTTCTTTCTTCCTTTCTTTCTCGCATTTCCGTCCCTCAACCACTCTCCCCATCAGTTTCCTATTTTCTTAGTCAATTTCCTTCCTCCCACTCACACTACTTCTTTCTGCCTTTTTTGTTCTTCTCTTCTTTATGCTCTCCCTCCATCTCTTCTCTTCGTATTCCACTCCTATTTCTCCTCCTCTATTTTTCCTCCTCTCTCATAAACTTCTTTCTGTTTTTCATTATCTTAATTTTCCTCACTTTATCCTAACCCTCTTCATTTGCATCTACTATACTCTCCGCCTCTTTCTTCTCCTCATCTTCAAGCTATTTATCCTCCTCTTCATCTATCCCCTCTTCATCTATTTCGCATGCTCGTTCTATAATTTCTCTAATCAGTTTACGGTTTTCATTTGCTTCTTGCAGGACTTGCGCTTTGGTTTTTATGTCTGTCCATTGTATTTTTTGCATTTTCCTCAGAAACCACATTTCAACGGCCATTATATATTTTTTTTAATTTTTTTTTACAGCTTGTCTGACCATTGTCCACACTTCACATCCATTCAAAAGTACTGGTTCTATGCAGCACTTCAACACTCTTTTTCATGTTGCAAATGACACCCTTTTATGTTTGATCATGTTTTCCATCAAGCAAACGACTACCTTCACCAAGGCGATTCTTGTTCTGATATCTTCATCCCATCAATATTTAGGTAGCAATATAGAAAAAAAAGTGGGTTGTACAAAAGGTCGAAGGTTGGCAAAAACGGCCACTTCTAATCTATTATGGATCGATCCATAAACACCTAAACTATAGACAGTACTCTCTAATAACTACGCCACGGCGACAACAACTACTAAAGAGTAAAGCAAACAACATGTCATTTTAATCTGAGCAAGTAATGACACAAGCCGCCTTTGATTCCCGATAACCTAATACCAGAAACTTTTACCCTAATGACATTGGATATAAAACCGTCTTTTCTATTTCCTCAATTTCGTCCTTCTCCGCGGGGAACCCCCGTTCTGAGATGATATGTGGACTGCGTCATAATCCCAGCATCGTGAACGTCCGTGCTAATCTTCGAGATCATTCGCTACAAGCAGTCAGTCGTCTTAGAGACTTCCAAGTATCAACGGTCGGAAGGAGGTTGGGAAGTTTCGATTTCTAACCAGTTTGTTCGGTGCGTCCAAATGGGCGAGCTAGATGTAAGAAAGAGAGTGCTGAAATGCTATATAGAACCTGTTTTTCTCTATGGCAGTTACTCTTGGAATGTAAATGAACAAATTATGAAGAACTTGAAAGCAACAAATACATGGTTCCTGAGACAAATGTTGCGAATTCCTTGGAATGCCAAAGAAACTAATGATTGCCTGAAAGAGGCTAATGAAACTAGAACATTCTAAAGTTAGTTACATATCATTTACGGACGTAGCAGTCAACACCAGCATTTTTTTCTTTTTTTTTTGGCTGTTCGTGATTCCTGGGCATGTTTACGTTCAATAGTTTGCCATTGCTTTCTGAACGACCGGCACCCATACCATTTCGTACAAAAACCAACACAGCTATGTTTCGACCGCGGTATGAGGGATTACGAACTGCGTCCGGAAGTCCTTCGCCACGGACATTACAAACAACAATAACAAAAGAGACAAACAGCTTTCTTTTGTCATCTTATGAGAAGAGAGGCATTGATCGTGACAACTGGAAAAATCAAGGGGAAGAGGGGAGAGGCAGTCCATGAGAAATGCTGGATGGGCTGAAACAGGTGGCATGGAGAAATATCATCAGCAGAGATGATCTAGAAAATCAAAGGCCGAGATATGCGGAGAGCCATGAACGCCTAAGCCAGCTGACATGACACCTGGTGATGATGAGTGCTGGTAATGTCATGAACACGGTTGGACGCGGGTTTCCACGCCTGGACTCTTCGCTTGCCAAAGAGAAGGGAAGATTGGTCAACTATTCCTCTTCTTTCTCAGGCCTACAAAATGTGATATTGTTATAACAGGAAATTGTTTCAGGACAATTTATTTTCTTATATAATACGAATTTTAGCGGGCGCTATGGTACAACGTTATGGTGTTACATTAACAATGGTATGTGCGCAGTTAAACAAACGTTCGATGTTAGCTCTCGTCGTTTGCTAAGGGAGGGACAGACTAGTCAACTAATACTTCGTGCATTCAATCCTAGACAAATGTGATGTTCCTTATACTTTATATGCCAGCGTTTGTGTCTTAAGTTGAGTTGAGTTGAGCTAAGAACAGACATCATTGCACTCAGGATATTCCCACACGCGCTCCGCCCCCTCGTTCAACAGACTGCGAAGAGTCATTCTACTAATAGTTCAAACATCTACCTAATTGAAAGTTCTTCTTGTCTTCCCTCTCAGTTTTGAGATTCTTCCAGAACCCCTGCCGTCCACCCACCATATCATTCTTTCCACATACGGGTTCTCAATCTGTTCCCCCGACTTCTCTACCTGATCCCATAGACGCTCGACCACCTCTCCTTTGTCCATCGGTAATCTACCATCAAGCGCTGCACTCCCTTCCATTCTATCAGTCTATTCATTCCCCCAGCACTCACGCACGACCTGGGCAATATATCCACACAGTTCTCACTATTTTCTGTAGCTTAAAGACAATGAACACAGTTACACGATCCAGCACCCCGTCTTTAAAATCAATCGCAAGCAATTTGGAAGCAGAACGCCTTACGTTGATTTTCACAATGATATGAGAGTCCGTCCCTTAGAAAACAATGGCGGAATAAGAGAATAAGTTCTATGTCCTTTGCAGGGAGGTGAGACCAAGATCAGGTTTATTATCTAAGTTCGAGTAGTTTGCCATTGCTTTCTGAACAAGATGTCATCGCTAACGTCATACTGACTGATGTGTGGAGTGAACCCACTATCCTGTCGTAGGCACACGGGGAAGTTTAACCCCTTCCGTAGCACTGACGTCTACTGGCAAAGCTGTATGTCAGTTGTCATCTACAGTCATCTAATGTCATCTATTGTCAACTATGGTCATCTGTCATCTACTGCAATCTACTGCCATCTACTGTCATCACCTGTCATCTACTGTCATCTGTCATCTAGTGTCATCTGCGATCTACTGTCATATGTCATCTACCGTCATGTGTCATCTATTGTCATCTGCCATCTTCTTCTTCGTTCATCCAGAGTTTTTTTTCCGGATGTGATTGCGTTGTGCCTGTTTACAGCAGAGCTGCGTTCTTGCGCCGTTAGGCCGACACATCCGACTTCTGCGGGCATTTGTTGACCGGGTTAACCTTCCCGGGGGTTTCTTAGGACGTTTGACTCTCAGTGTTGTGGTGTTATCCCCCATCCCAGCTGGTCCATATAGAACAGCCGAAGATCCTGGTCAGCCCTCAAGGGAAGGCAGGGGCAGACCATGGGCATTCCCCGCCATCCAAGGAGGCTTCCATACTTGCAGAGCCGATACATAGCGCTCTGGTACTGGGCTCACCCAAGGAATCGTCACGTCCTGCACATGGCTGCTTAGCCTCACTTCCGTATATTGGGCCTTCCGTTCACCATAGGCTGTTCTTCCAGAAACCAGAAGTATGCAGTCTGCAGATGACATCCACACAGTGAGCTTTCGATTCGGACTTTCCATGTAATGGATTTGCTATCCAAGCAATATTCCATTTCGTGCCACTAGGACACTTTTCCACCTTTTATGAAGTCCACACAGTGGGCTTTTGATTAGGACTTTCCACGTAATGGATTTGCTATCCAAGCAATATTCCATTTCATGCCACTAGGACACTTTTCCACCTTTTATGAAGCCCACACAATGGGCTTTTGATTCGGACTTTCCACGTAATGGATTTGCTATCCAAGCAATATTCCATTTCATGCCTCTGGGTCTTCATGCACCTTTAAATGTCAACCTGTATGCAGTTAAAGTAAGCTGCGGTCAACTTGAGCTTGTTGATATCTCCATAGAGCTTGTCCTCAAATGAAGCAGGTGTGGGCCAAAATATCTTTCTCTGTTCTGCATACGTTGGGCAATCCTGCAGCAAATGTTTTGCTGTCATTTTTCCAGTTCTACAATTACATTCATCTGTATCTCCTATCTTTAGTTTATTGAACAAGTGGTATTTCAGCCTGTTATGTCCTGTGCGGAGTCTGAAAATTGCTACTTGTTCTCTTCGGTCGAGTTTGTAATATGCATCATCCTTCTGATGGCCTGGATGCTCTGATTCCCATTTGGTTCTATAAATGCTTTTTATCAACCTCTTTGCCTCATTATAGGTTATGTCTATGTCAGGCTGTGGTAGTCGTCCGCCCTCTTTTGCCAGTCTGTCAGCCTCTTCGTTTCCAGGTATACTGCAATGTGATGGGATCCACTGTATTACAACTTTTTTGGATTTCTGGCATAGACCATGGAGTGCTGCTCTTAGGTCAGTTAGTTCTGTGCTGTTATTGCTCTTCAGTATTGAGACAACTGACTTTGCATCTGTGAAGATAGCTATTTGCTTCTCTTTATTTTCCTCCATCAAGAGCATTTCTGCTGCAGTTTTCAAAGCCTCTACCTCCGCTTTGAAGTTACTTGAAAATTTTCCAGTTGCCATTGAATGTGTTTTTTTCACTCCATTTTTTAAATTTAGGAGAATTCCTCCTCCTCCATTCTCTATTGAATTTTTGGCTGATCCATCTGTATATGCATGGGTCCAATTCCTGCTTGGGTAATGTTCTTTTATGTAGTTTAGGGTTATTTCTCTTCTTTCGGTTTCATGCTGAGTGTTCTTTTTCTCAATACCAGGAATGTTTTCTATCATCTCAGGCAGTTGCTGCTGTCTCCAAGCTGGGAACTTGTGTGCATTGTGTATGGGCTTGACTGTTGATATGTTAAGTATAGGATCTGCCCTAATCCTTCGTTTTGCAGTTTCTACAAAGTTGCTACGCTTCAGTCTTCCCTTTCCAAAACCATTAAATCTGTTGTACATAGGGTGGTCTGTCAATCTTCTAAATTTTTCTGCTTGTTGCTGGGCTCTGCTATCTCTTCTATCCTGCATTGGTTGTAAACAAGTGATCTTTTCTAGTTCATTAATAGGCGTTGTCTTCAGGCTTCCAGTTATGATTCGCATTCCTTGGTTTTGGACTCTACTTATTTTGTTAAAGTTTGACTTAGCTGCTGTTGCCCAAGCTGCAATGCCATATTCCAGTACTGGCCTCACCCGTCCAGTATATAACTTCTTGAGAACTTTCTCATCTGCTCCCCACGTTGTACCAGCAAGCTTTTTCATGATTGCCATTCTCTGCCTTGCTCTTGTTCGATTTTTCTCAACCTGTGTCTTCCATGTCAGGCGACGATCAAAGGTCACTCCTAGATAGTTTGGATTTTCTTCATGGCGCAATATTTTTCCATTCAATACCAGCTTAGGTTGCTGAGTTTTATTTGAGAGGGAGAACACTGTGCATGTTGTTTTCTCCTCACTTATCTTCACTAGCCATGATTTTGACCAGTCCTCTAGCGCTAATAAGGCTTGCTGTATTCTGCTGTTAGCTATACTAATATATTCTTCAGATGTCCATATGGCTAGGTCATCTGCAAAGGAGGATGTGTGTACTCTGGCTGGAAAATTTTCTGTGATGTCATTTATATATGCTAGGAATAATGTTGGTGAAAGAACTCCTCCTTGGGGGACACCTTGCTCCAGCAGCATCATTTTGCTTGTTTGTCCTTGTACTTTTGTCCTGGCAGTTCTGTTCTCAAGGTAGTGGCTGATCCATTTATACATTTTTCCACAAACATGCATGTTTTGCAGTTTTACTTTCAGTCCTTCCTTCCATACTTTATCAAATGCTTTTTCTAAATCTATCCAGACTGCTAGTGTGTGCTTTTTCTCTTGGAAGGCATCCTCTATTTCTTGAGCTATATAGGTTATTTGATCTTCAGTGGATCTGTACTTTCTGAATCCTGCTTGGTGTGGTGTTAAGAGTTTGTTTTCTTCCAGATGCCATGTTAGCCTGCCATTGATAATGCGTTCCATTAATTTTCCTACACAGCTAAGTAGACTGATAGGTCGATAGCCATTTGGTTCTTCCAGGTCTTTTCCTTTCTTTGGGACTGATATTAGTATAGCTTCCTTCCATGCCTGTGGGACTATTCCTCTCTTCCAGCTGTTATTTAGGACTGCTAGTAGTTTCTTTTTTGCCTTGTTGCCTAGTCCTATTAGCATTTCATTTGTGATTCCATCCTTTCCTGGTGATTTCTTCTTTTTTAGGGTATTCATTGCCTGTTCCATTTCTTCCATTGTTAGATTTGCCATCATATATTCTGCTGCTGTCTCTGTATTTCTATGATGTATCTGTTTGTCTTGATTGCTTTCTTCTGTTCGGGTTGTAATATCAATGTGGTTTGCATTTGCATAGTGTTCCATTAGTGCATTTGCAGCCTTTTTTCCTGTAAGCAAGGCATTTCCTTGTTTAATTGTTATTTGTTTGTTTCTAGGTCCTTCATTGTTCATGGCTTTCACTAGTTTCCATAGTTTGTTTCCATCCCTGTCAAAATTCAGGTTTTCTGTTTTTTCCCTCCAACAATCTCTTGTTGTTTGATTTACTGTTCTTTTATATTTTGCTGAGATGGCTTTGAGAGAGATATTCGCTTCAATTGTTTGTTCTCTCTCTGCTGTCTTCCTGGCATCTTCAACTTTGTCCTCCAAACTTTGTAGTTCTTCAGTCCAGTATGGTTTGTAATTTTTCCTCGCTCCTCTAGGAATGGACTCAGTGGCTGCCTGTATTATCGCTCTGTTTAGACTTTCCACCATTTGCTTTATGTTGCCATATCGTGTATTTCTGTTTTCACAATATTTGTCTGTTAGTATGGCAAATCTGTCCCAATCTGCTCGTTTGTAATTCCAGCGGGGCAAGGGCTTTTGCTCCTGTGGAACATACTCCATATTCATTACAAGCTTGATTGGTCTGTGGTCACTACCTGCTAATTGGTCCAGCACATGGCGATCGATTTTGTGGAGGATGTCTCCTGTGCAGAAAGCTAAGTCTGGAGTAGAAGTGGTAAGCCATCTTCTGGAGTAGAAGCTCGGTGTGTCATCCGCTTTGTTGAGTAGATGGAGATTTGAGTCTATTTCCCAGTCCTCCAATTCATCTCCTCTATTGTCAGTATCTGGGTATCCCCATCTTTCTGAACGGCTATTAAAGTCTCCGACAATAATGCAGTTTGTGTCAGTAATTTTCATGTTTGAGAGTGTAAGGTCCTTATCTGCTGGGCTATACAGATTGTAGATTCTTATTTTCACGTCCTTTATCATTATATCAACACCTATAATTTCTGTTTGGTTGTCAGAGATCACAGATCCTGGTGATTTCTTCTTTTTTAGGGTATTCATTGCCTGTTCCATTTCTTCCATTGTTAGATTTACCATCATATATTCTGCTGCTGTCTCTGTATTTCTGAATCTGTATTTCTGTATCTCTGTATTTTCTGTTTTTTTTTTTTTTTTTTTTTTCCGGTTTCAAGATGGCGACGGACGGTCGTGTTGTTTTGTGTTCGTTAACTTATTCACGACGTGGATGGATTTATTCATCTCTGGCGTGTAATTGGTGTGCCAGGATGTAAAACCAGGAGTTTCTACTCAAGATCTGCGCGGGTGCTACGGAGTTCGTGCATCGAGCGAAGCCATCCTTGAGTGAATTTTCAGCAGCGTGTGTGGTTCAAATCAGTCTGTGTTTACGTTTTTTCAACATGGCGGAACAACGTGTGTTTTCCGATGGGCCAGCAGTCAACATAACGAAGCGGCGTGGTAGCCGCGCAGGGAAAAAGAAACAAGGTAAGCGCGGAGGTTTGAGGCGTTTTAGACTCAAGTGTCACCGTCTAGGACTCAGGAACATCCGTATTCTATATTGGAACTGTGCCAGTGTAAAACAACGGGGCTCTATTTTAGAAACCCTAGTTTACAGGAACGACATTGTAGCACTCCAGGAGACGAGACTGGGCGATCAGCTACTCCGAATTGCCGGCTTCAAATGTTTCTACAACAGACGACATCTGGGAACGGCGATTCTCGTTCGCGACAGCATGGTGGCGTCAGAGCTAGACATGTCCAGTTGGGACAGTGACGATATACAAATACAGGCGTTGAGAGTTCATTCCAGTATACCATTCGTGTTGGTTAATGTTTATGCCCGCAATGCGAGTATGGACGCCCAGAAGTGGCAGTGCTTAAGTGGCATATTAGGGCCAAGAGAGAAATGTTATTTTCTGTGGTGACTTCAACGCTAAGGGCAGAGCATGGGGAAACACTTCCTCCAATACACAAGGGGAGGAGCTCGAGACTGCACTGGAAACCATCGACCTGGTTTGTATTAACAGTGGCTGTGTCACCAGGACAGCAAGCCGTCCAGGCGATGAGGACAGTGCTATTGATCTGGCGCTAGTTTCACCTTCACTCACTACAGTGTGTAGATGGGGTGTCCTAGGACACCATGGCAGCGACCACCACCCGTGCAGCATATTGGTGGAGAAAGGCAGAACCAGGCAGCACAAGCTAAAGGTAAAGACGTTCCAGTATGACAGTACAGGGCAAGATGTGGTGAGTAAAATAAGACGTGACAAGCGCAGAACGTTTCAGGGCAGGAAAAAAAGCTGGGAGCAGCCACCGTGGTGGAGTTTCGAGGTGGAGAAGGCTTGGGTGGATAAGCGTAGTGCTGTAAGGAGATGGCAAAATGCCAAGAAGAACAGAGCTGGTCATCCTAGTCCCTGCTTGCACTTAGAAAGAGAGATGCACACAAAAGTAAGCTATTTCAAAAAACTGGTCAAGGTGGTTAAAAGCGAAAAATGGGCAGAGGTGTGTCAAAGAGTAAGCACAGACAAGTCACTGAAATTGTTCTGGCGACTACATAAAAGCATGAGTGGTGTAGTCAAGAATAAGAGCATTTCAGACTTCCAAGGTGCTGACCTCACCTGGCAGAGGACTGACGAGGACAAGGGCAAAGCCCTCTTTGAACGCTACCTTGAGCAGGGCAACCAGACAGACATGGGAGGCCGAAATCTGGCCAAGGAGGTCACCTCAGACAGATGCAAGGCCCAGAACACTTCGGAGGAAGACACAGTGACAGTGAAAGAAATCAAGGCTGTGCTTCGACGATCAAAAAACAGTGCTCCAGGTCCTGATGGCATAAGATACGACGACATAAATAGGTGTACCGACAATGAGCTAGAGAAATTAGCAGACATGTACAACAACAGTATAGGGAGTGCTAGCATCAAGGAGGAATGGTTACACAGCTATCTGATTCCCTTGCCGAAGCCTGACAAAGACCACAAAAAAATTCAGGGATATCGAATTATAACCATGCAGAATACAATAGGCAAGCTGCTGGAGAAGGTAATTGCCAGGAAAATATCAAGCCAACTAGAGAGGCAAGGTGTTTTCCCACCTACCCTGGGTGGGTACCGTCCAAAAAGAGAAACCTGGACCAATGCAGCAGTCTTTGCCCAGGATGTCTATGAAGGTTTCCACGCAGGCACTGAAACCGTTGCTGCAGCGATTGATCTTGAGGACGCATACAACAGAGTACCACTGGATTTTTTAATGTTTCAGCTTCTTGAACTAAACGTAAGTCCATTCCTCCTTAGTTGGATCGCTGCAGCCCTCTACCAACGGAAAGTAGTTTTTAGATGTGGCAGTTGGACTTCGGAACCAACAACAATATATCCTGGCCTACCACAGGGATCGCCATTATCTCCGGTACTGTTCAACGCCTACACAGTGAGAATCACCAGTGAGCAGATCACTGGACCTGGCAGGACATTGTCGTATGCCGATGATGTTTTAGTGTATCGTCAGGGTAAGGATAGAGAGGAGGTTGCTGTGGAACTACAAACCGAACTCAATCGCATAAGTACTTGGTGTGATGAAGCTGGGGCAATGGTCAACCCAACAAAGGCAACAGTGACTTGGTTCTCGTTGAATAATCATATTGTCAACAATCCAACACCAACTGTAATGCTGTGTTCAGAGACGGTGGAAAGAACGCAGGCAATGAATTACCTGGGAATACGGTTTGATCGAAGCCTTGCTTATAATGTGCACATAGACCAGGTGATAACAAAGGCCAAGCGGGGTTTGGCAGCGATGCGGGTGATGGCGGCAGCAAACTGTGAGCAGCGCCATCTATGTCTTCTGTACGAGGGGCTGGTCATGTCTGTTTTGGAGTATGCAATGGCAATCCTGACTCTCAGCCATAAGCAGATAGAAAGGATGGAAAGGATACAGAATGAAGCAATGCGCATTATTCTTGGATGTACAAGAGATACAGCATGCAGGGCGATGCGCTACCTTCTTGATTTTCCAACCATTGAAGAGAGAATACAAGTTTGCAGGGCACGCGCCTACCTCAAAATTAACGCAAACACACAACATCCACTGCATAGTGAAATTAGGAAGGTGAAGGGCAGCAGGTTAAAAAGAGGACGGTCGTGGATGGGTCAAGCCGAAGACATTCTTCAACAGGTGTGTTCACTTGAGGACTTAGAACCTGGCGAGGAGTGGGTGCAAGTGCCAACAGACTTCTGCACATCCTTTTCAGTTTGCATCCAACTAGATAGAAAATGCAGACAAGAAAATCCGGCTGCTGTTGAGGCTGAAGTACAAGCGTTGATTTTCGAGAATTCGCTAGACGGTGACGCGGTCATCTACACAGATGGGTCGGTCGTCCGACATGTGAGAAGCTCATGGGCCTTTACAGCTCGGGCCGGAGGGAGAATTGTGAAGGAGGACTCTGGTGCTTTCACTGAAACCACAAGTAGCCTGACCATGGAAGTCATGGCAGTAAGTAAAGCAATAACATGGCTCGAGACACAGACATTCACTAGGGCTTGTTTCCTTAGCGACTCAATGAACATGATCAAGAGGATAGAGGAGGGGTCGATCCGAAGAGAGTGGTTGCTGCCTCTGAAGCGGTCTCGGCTGGCAAAGATTAGTTTCATCTTCGTGCCAGGTCATGCGGGAGTACAAGGAAATGAGCGGGCTGACAAGCTCGCAGGTGAGGCTACTGTGGAGGGCGGACGCGCCATGGACCAGGCTGACATTCTGAATGCTCTACGAGAAGTGAGACTTTTGCGAGAACCAAGTGATGACTGTGAATCTACAACAATGGCCAGACTGCGGGAGCAGCAAATTAAAAGAGGGGTGGCCAAACAAGAACACTACGCAGGAAGCCAAAGAAGATTGATAAACCAACACAGAACTGGCGTCGTTAGCCGCTACACGCTGCGGGATTTGCTGAGGAGGGGATCCGAGCACTTATGGACTGAATGGTTCGATGTGCAACGAGGATGATCTGTCGACTAACTAACTAACTAGATCACAGATACTTCGCTGCAAGGTATTGTATTTCGTGTAAGTATTAGAACTCCTCCTTTATGTCCTTCGCGGTCGAAACGTGTGGCCTGATATCCTCTGACTGAAAATTTGCGATTGGCATTGAGGTGTGTCTCTTGAATGCATGCCACATCTATTCTATCTTTATGAAGACGCTGTGTCAGGGATTCTTTCTTGTTATAAACTCCTTCGGCATTCCACTGTAGTATGTTGAGTGTCCTTGGTATTTGGTCAATAGCTCTTAACCTACTCCTCTGTGCCTTGACTCCACAGCACAGGGGAAGGTGACCACCAGTAGTCATGGGTGGACCCCCTCGAGGCAGGGGGCCCGGCACTATCACCGCCTGATGGGACTTCACGGGATTAGCACCATAACGATTAATTTTCATCTGTGGCATCATGAAATGATAAAGTTACGATGCACTTCTTTGTCAAGCTTTTGGCTCAGTACATCCGATTTCGACAAGCACTTTTCGGGATGCTTTCCCTAGCCTTTGACTGTCCCCAGTCTACCTACAAGGCAGCAGGTTTGTGCATCACTTCGTCTGGTCCCTCTCCCTTGACCTGTCCGACATGGGTGACCCTACCAGTAGCTGTGCTACCGTCGGCATAGCTCTTGGGGTCATTGGAACGCGCAAGCCCCTCTACCTCGTCAAGGTGGACGCACGGCAGAGGGGGTCATCTGCCATCTACTGTCATCTACTGTCATCTGTCATCTGCTGTCATCTGTTATCCACAGTCATCTGTCATCTACTGTCATCTGCCATCTACTGTCATCTGCCATCTACTGTCATCACCTGTCATCTACTGTCATCTGCCATCTACTGTCATCACCTGTCATCTACTTCATCTGTCATCTAGTGTCATCTGCGATCTACTGTCATATGTCATCTACCGTCATGTGTCATCTATTGTCATCTGCCATCTACTGTCATCTACTGTCATCTGCCATCTACTGTTATCTGTTATATACTGTCGTCAGTCATCTACTGTTATCTACAATCTACTGTCATCTGTCATCTCCTGCCATCTGTCATCAACTGTCCTTTGTCATTAACTGTCATTTGTCATCTACTGTAATCTGTCATCTACTATCATCTGCCATCTACAGTCATCTGCCATCTACAGTCATCTGTCATCTAGTGGCATCTGTCATATACTGCCATGTATTGTCTACTGTCATCTGTCATCTACTGTCATCTGTCATCTACTGTCATCTATCATCCACTATCATCTGCCATCTACTGTCATCAGCCATCTACTGTCATCTGTCATCTACTGTCATTAACCATCTACTGTCATCTGTCATCTACTGTCATCTGTCATCTACTGTCATCTGCCACCTAATGTCATCTACCATCTACTGTCATCTATCATCTACTACCATCTACTCTCATCTGTCATCTACTGATATCTGTCAACTACTGTCATCTGTCATCTACTGTTATCTGTCATCTACTGTCATCTGTCATCTATTGTCATCTGCCATCTACTGTCATCTTCCATATAATGTCATTTACCATCTACTGTCATCTGTCATCTACTGTTATCTGTCATCTACTGCCATCTGTCATTTATTGTCATCTATCATCCACTATCATCTGCCATCTACTGGCATCAGCCATCTACTGTCATCTTCCATATAATGTCATTTACCATCTACTGTCATCTGTCATCTACTGTCATCTGCCATCTACTGTCATCTTCCATATAATGTCATTTACCATCTACTGTCATCTGTCATCTACTGTCATCTGTCATCTACTGCCTATGGTAACTTGCAGTGAAGGTAGGGGGTTCTTGAGTCTGAGGAATTAAGGCCGCCTGGCTAGTTCAGTCGCCGCGAACTGTACAGGTTAGAATTTTCTTTTGCGACCGCCAGGAAAAAATCCACACCTTACCGAGGATTCGAACCTGAGTCTCCCGAAGGAGAATCCGAGGTTCTTGGTGACTCGGCCAGCCACTCCATTGGCAAAGCATGAACACTTCACATATCTACATCAAGTTCCTGTTTGAACACTTCACATAACTACATCGAATTCCTGTTTGAACACTTCACATAACTACATCGAGTTCCTGTTTGAACACTTCACATATCTACATTAAGTTCCTCTTTGAACACTTGACATACCTACATTAATTTCCTGCCACGAGACATTTCTTCTTTAATATGAGTTGATGTAGGTCAGCATGGCTGAATGGATAAGAACGCGCGTTCTTAAAACATCCTATGTAGTGATGCCGAGGTAAGGGGGTTCAATCCCTACACTGGTCAGTTGGATTAAAATGCTGACATCTCGTCCTTGAATGGAGACGTAAATTACAAGTACATCTGAAGCCAGAGTGGGTTCGCCTAATGGCGTAGGACACTGGTAATAGGTATAGCTAATCCACACGCAAAATTCAGTCCAGTGCTACTTGAAGTAGTGTATATGGACTACGCCAGAATTCATAGCGAGCGAGCAAATAAATAAATTAAAAAAACATGTTTATGAGCTGATGTTGTTAATTCCTCAAATCCCTCTAATTCTTCTACTTCGTCTAAACTAAGAAGTGTAAGGAATTAAGCACGGGATTTATTTGTATTTTCCCCCGTTCATTTTGAATTCCTGCATAGTCCACTGTTGAAAAAATCTATACGAAGAAACGAACTTTAGTTTACATAGTTAAGAAAAATGTGCACGTGAT
>JACEFZ010005271.1:142500-150000 GCA_014155875.1 Cepaea nemoralis
TTCTTCTTCTTCTTCTTCTTCTTCTTCTTCCTTCTTCTTCTTCTTCTTCTTCTTCTTCTGCTTCTTCTTTTCCTCCTCCTCCTCCTCCCACTCCTCCACCTCTTCTTTCTTCTTCTTCTTTCTTCTTTCTTCTTCTTCTTCTTCTTCTTCTTCTTCTTCTTCTTCTTCTTCTTCTTCTTCTTCTTCTTCTTCTTCTTCTTCTTCTTCTTCTTCTTCTTCTTCTTCTTCTTCTTCTTCTTCTTCTTCTTCCTACCCTCACTCTCCTCCGCCTCTTCTTCCTGTGCCTAATCTGAAGCAGACATAGGAGACCACGACTCTCCAATCCTTTTTTTGTCATTTAATATTTTAATGAAGTTCATGTTGCTTATAGTCTTATTCCAGTTGAACTGTTAAATCACTCTTATGTATCTCTCTGTGTGTCCCTCTTTATATTCTCCTCTCTTCCTCTCTATCTTTCTCTCTCTCTCTCTCTCTCTCTCTCTCTCTCTCTCTCTCTCTCTCTCTCTCTCTCTCTCTCTCTCTATCTATCTATCTATCTATCTCTCTATCTCACTTTTCATCATCCTCTCCTAGATGAAATTGCCCCATCATTAGGCTAATTTCACAATTCCACTTCTTATATATTAATTAAGGTAGTTGTGTATCCTTTACAGGACATACCAGTCAACTCCCATATTTGTGCTGTTTGTGATTCCTGGACAAGTGTACGTTCAGTAGTTTGCCATTGCTTCCTGAACGACCGGCTCTCATACTATTGTTATGTACATCACATATAATGAATGCCCCATAAATGTCATATGTCTTTATCTGATGGTTTAATGACTGCTCTAGTTTTGCTTAAAGTTATCAATACACCAGTGTCTACCTTGTCCACGAAATCCTTCTCGCTTATAGTTTTCCCGCCTCTGTGAGTATTGCTTAAAGTTATCAATACACCAGGGTCTACTTTGTCCACGAAATCCTTCTCGCTTATAGTTTTCCCGCCTCTGTGATTATTGCTTAAAGTTATCAATACACCAGTGTCTACCTTGTCCACGAAATCCTTCTCGCTTATAGTTTTCCCGCCTCTGTGAGTATTGCTTAAAGTTCTCAATACACCAGTGTCTACCTTGTCCACGAAATCCTTCTCGCTTATAGTTTTCCCGCCTCTGTGAGTATTGCTTAAAGTTATCAATACACCAGTGTCTACTTTGTCCACGAAATCCTTCTCGCTTATAGTTTTCCCGCCTCTGTGAGTATTGCTTAAAGTTATCAATACACCAGTGTCTACCTTGTCCACGAAATCCTTCTCGCTTATAGTTTTCCCGCCTCTGTGATTATTGCTTAAAGTTATCAATACACCAGTGTCTACCTTGTCCACGAAATCCTTCTCGCTTATAGTTTTCCCGCCTCTGTGAGTATTGCTTAAAGTTCTCAATACACCAGTGTCTACTTTGTCCACGAAATCCTTCTCGCTTATAGTTTTCCCGCCTCTGTGAGTATTGCTTAAAGTTCTCAATACACCAGTGTCTACCTTGTCCACGAAATCCTTCTCGCTTATAGTTTTCCCGCCTCTGTGATTATTGCTTAAAGTTCTCAATACACCAGTGTCTACCTTGTCCACGAAATCCTTCTCGCTTATAGTTTTTCCCGCCTCTGTGAGTAGTGCTTAAGTTATCAATACACCAGTGTCTACCTTGTCCACGAAATCCTTCTCGCTTATAGTTTTCCCCGCCTCTGTGAGTACTGCTTAAAGTTATCAATACACCAGTGTCTACCTTGTCCACGAAATCCTTCTCGCTTATAGTTTTCCCGCCTCTGTGAGTACTGCTTAAAGTTCTCAATACACCAGTGTCTACCTTGTCCACGAAATCCTTCTCGCTTATTTTTTTCCCGCCTCTGTGAATATTGCTTAAAGTTCTCAATACACCAGTGTCTACCTTGTCCACGAAATCCTTCTCGCTTATAGTTTTCCCGCCTCTGTGAGTATTGCTTAAAGTTCTCAATACACCAGTGTCTACCTTGTCCACGAAATCCTTCTCGCTTATAGTTTTCCCGCCTCTGTGAGTATTGCTTAAAGTTATCAATACACCAGTGTCTACCTTGTCCACGAAATCCTTCTCGCTTATAGTTTTCCCGCCTCTGTGAGTATTGCTTAAAGTTTATCAATACACCAGTGTCAACCTTGTCCACGAAATCCTTCTCGCTTATAGTTTTCCCGCCTCTGTGAGTATTGCTTAAAGTTATCAATACACCAGTGTCTACCTTGTCCACGAAATCCTTCTCGCTTATAGTTTCCCCCCTCTGTGAGTATTGCTTAAAGTTATCAATACACCAGTGTCTACCTTGTCCACGAAATCCTTCTCGCTTATAGTTTTCCCGCCTCTGTGAGTATTGCTTAAAGTTATCAATACACCAGTGTCTACCTTGTCCACGAAATCCTTCTCGCTTATAGTTTTCCCGCCTCTGTGAGTATTGCTTAAAGTTCTCAATACACCAGTGTCTACCTTGTCCACGAAATCCTTCTCGCTTATAGTTTTCCCGCCTCTGTGAGTATTGCTTAAAGTTCTCAATACACCAGTGTCTACCCTGTCCACGAATTCCTTCTCGCTTATAGTTTTCCCGCCTCTGTGAGTATTGCTTAAAGTTCTCAATACACCAGTGTCTACCTTGTCCACGAAATCCTTCTCGCTTATAGTTTTCCCGCCTCTGTGAGTATTGCTTAAAGTTATCAATACACCAGTGTCTAACCTTGTCCACGAAATCCTTCTCAGCTTATAGTTTTCCCGCCTCTGTGAGTATTGCTTAAAGTTATCAATACACCAGTGTCTACCTTGTCCACGAAATCCTTCTCGCTTATAGTTTTCCCGCCTCTGTGGCGAGGGAATTACGGACGCAATTCGTAATCCCGCATACCGCGTTCGAAACTCCCCCCCCCCCCCTTGTGGGAAATTTGGCAGCAGACCGCCTGGCATTGGTATTATCATACAATAATATGAGTGTCGGTCGTTCAGACAGCAATGACAAACTACTGAAGGTAACCTTGCCAAGAGATCAAATACAGCCAATAAATGCTTGGATTGACAGCGACGTCCTGTAAAGAATATGTAGCCAACTTTTATAGTTTTCACACCTAGGAGATGAGATACTTAAGAAGAGCTGCTAACTTAACTATCATTCTTTCTTCTTCTGCTGAGTTCATCCGGAGTGTCTTTTTTTTCCCAGACGTATTTGCGTTGTGTCCGATTATGCGCCCTTAGGCCGACACATCCTACTTTAGGCTGGCGTTTGTTGACAGGGTTAGCCTTCGCGGGTACTTAACTATCCGAGACCAGGTAAGAAATGATGTTATCGGACAGACAGTGGGGTAAACCACTTGTGTCACATATATAAACACGGCAGAAGGCCAAATGGTTCGGCTATCTAGTTAGAATGCAAAACTATCAGTTACCAACACTGAAGATATGATACGAGAGCAAGACGACGCCCGAAAAGAAAATGGATTGACATCAAAGACATTATTGCAATCGCACTATACAGTGCTACCCGTCGGGCGTTGGAGCGTCAACTATTCCTGCATACGACGCCTGACAGAAAGAGTGGAAGATAATGATTATGAGGATATGGAAAAATAAAAGTCATAGAGTAGCAATATAAAATACAAAGTTAAGAAACTTAAAAGTTGCCAGCATATTTTAGAGCCTGTAAAAAATTAAAAACCAAACCAGGCAAGAAGCAAAGTTACATACAATTTAGAAAGTATTCTCAAACTTTTTCTCATCTGTAAATTTTTTATTATCATTTTCCGCAGAGCGCGATGTTTTGTGTTACCAACAGCTAACAGTGTCCAAGCTCCCGGCAATTGCGAGTGGCCATTTTTCGTTTATTGACAAGCGCATTTTGCGAACATCGAAAAGTAGCTTTTGTTCTGGCGCAAATCGGCTCGGAAAATCCTTTCAGTAAATATTAGATTTGGCTTTCCGCGTGTTGAAAATGTCAACACTGCGACCGAGTCCCGTAGCTTAAGAAAAATGGGAGATGAACCGACTCGAGTGTTTTGTTTGTTAGTAGTACCCGGGTATGTGTGTGTCTTATGTGTGTGTAAGTGTGTATGTGTGTGCTTGCCTCCAGGATGCTGGGAAATCGCGAAGGGAGAAATGTGTTGGGAGAAACATGAGGGAATACAAAGAGGAGATAGTTAAGAACAGTTTCTGGGAAAATAGATTTTCTTTTAAGTCACAAAATATTGTAAAAAATAAAGAAATGTGTTTATAATTATTTCGAAAGAACACATATAACACACTGAAATTGGGCTTTAAACTCAGTAGTTAATTATAAATACATATTTTTTGTGTTCGCTGGATTTGAATTCCAACGTAGTCCACGTTGGACTGATTTTGGGTGTTGGCTCAAGCAATCAAGTGCCGTCTCCACAATAAAGGTTGGCTGCAATGAATCTCCAACACTGTCTCTCTCTCTCGCCCTGACTGTACATTATGTCAGATTGATGTTCGTCCATCTCTTGATGTTATCTTCCCACTTATATCGTTGTCTACCTCTTGCTCGCTTGCCCTCAACCTTGCCCTCCAGTATGGTTTTTATAAGAGTATCACGTCTTTTAACGTGGCCGAAATATTTCGCTTGCATCTTTTTCACTTCGTTCATTCTCTTTCCATTCCCAGTTTTTCTAGAACCTCTGTGTGTGATTGGTTCTGTTTCCATGAAATATGACATATTCCTCTGCATATCCACATCTCCAGGGCATCTATTCGACTATTTAATTGCTTGTTCAATGTTCAGGTGTACTAATGCTATATAGTATTGAATATTCATAACATTTGACAATTATCATTTTTAACGCATTGTTAATCTCTCTAGATAGAAGGGGGCTGCGTGGCCTCGAGGTATGGTGTCCGTCTCGAGTGCAGGAGGTCCCTGGTTCAAGCCCCGGTGAGGACCGGGATTTTTTCACGTGGACCTTTAGTAATAACATTTCCCCTGATCTCTGGGTAGTGAGATTGGATACCCGTGTGTATTGTTGTGCACGTAAAAAATCCCTTGGCAGTTGGAAATCGAAAAAGAGTAGCCTAACGGCACTGCCCGGACAAAATTTCGAGTTAAAAATCTACCCAAAGTATTTCAGGATCCTCGCCGGTGCTACGGAGTTCGTGCACTGAGCTTAGTTTCTCCAGACTGAGGTATGAGTTAGGAGGAGAACGGAGCACTTGTGGGTTGTGCCCGTGTGCCGTGATGTTGATCCGTCGACTAAACTAAACTAAACTAATCTCTAGATATTAATACTGATTTCATGCTGTTGAAAGCATTTTTAGTCACGCCTATTCTCTTTTTGATTTCTACTTCACTTCTGCCATCTTCCGTTATTACATGTCCAAGATAGGAGGAACTTGCTACATGATCTAGTATCTCCCCGTCACTCCGGGAAGGTTACCCGGTCAACAAATTCCCGCAGAAGTCGGATAATTCGGCTCAAAAGCGCAAGTATCGCAGCTCTGCTGTAAACAGACACAACGCAATCATGTCCGAAAAAACTATCCGGGTGAACGAAGAAGACGAAATATCTCCCCGTTGATCGTGATGTTCATTATTGACCTTTCCTTTCCAAAGCTAATTGTCATAATTGTCGTTTCTTTGGATGTTAATATCTAGGCCATATCATCCACTATGTTTACTTGCTCCATTAGGTTTTGTAATTCTTGCTGGCTTTCTGCTAAAGGTGTCCTGAGGTGTAGGCTAGCTTTCCCAAAACCAGTGTCCCTTGTCATCAAGTGAACTCACCAGACTTCTGGGGTACTTGTAACTAACATCCCCAAGTCAAGGACGAGAAGTCAATATTTTAGTCCAACTGACCGGTGTTGGCGTTGAACCGTAACCTCTCAATAAGGACATCGGAAGTTCAAAAAAGAGCAAGCATTCTTATCCGTTCGGCCATGCTGTAAAAGTTGGTGAGTAGGTAGGCAGGTAAGTAGATGAGTACTGGGTAATTAGGTAGGTAGGTGGGTAAGTAGGTGATACAGGGTAGTTAGGTAGGTAGGCAGGTAAGTAGATGAGTACTGGGTAATTAGGTAGGTAGGTGGGTAAGTAGGTGATACAGGGTAGTTAGGTAGGTAGGCAGGTAAGTAGATGAGTACTGGGTAATTAGGTAGGTAGGTGGGTAGTAGGTGATACAGGGTAGTTAGGTAGGTAGGCAGGTAAGTAGATGCAGTAACTGGGTAATTAGGTAGGTAGGTGGGTAAGTAGGTGATACAGGTAGTTAGGTAGGTAGGCAGGTAAGTAGATGAGTCCTGGTAATTCAGTAGGTAGGTGGTAATAGGTGATACAGGGTAGTTTAGGTAGGTAGGCAGGTAAGTACATGAGTACTGGGTAATTAGTATTAGGTGGGTAAGTAGGTGAGTACTGGGTATTAGGTAGGTAGGCAGTATAGTGATGAGTAACTTGGGTATTAGGTAGGTAGGTGGGTAAGTAGGTGATACAGGGTAGTTAGGTAGTAGGCAGGTAAGTAGATGAGTACTGGTAATTAGGTAGGTAGGTGGGTAAGTAGGTTGATACAGGGTAGTTAGGTAGGTAGGCAGGTAATAGATAGTACTGGGTAATTAGTAGGTAGGTGGGTAAGTTAGGTGATACGGGTAGTTAGGTAGGTAGGTGGGTAAGTAGGTGATACTGGTAGTTAGGTACGTAGAGACCGCCAGCAGCAGACGCGACAAATATATCCTTGGTCAAGCCGTCTGCCTCGCGCTCCGAAGGTTGTGGGTTAGATTCCGGGCTACGTCTTTCGGTTCACGGAGTTCGTGCTTTGTGTGATGCTTTAGGCCCCCTGCAGAAAGAGACCGAGTCATATTGGATAAGACCCGATGTCATGAAGTCGATCTTCTCTACTTTTACGACTTCATATATATATATAGTTATTATATATTATATATATATATATCTATTATATATATATATATTATATATATATATATATATATATATATATATATATATATATATTATATATAATATACTAGCTGACCCGGCCCGGCTTCGCCCAGGCCCTGGAGGGGATCTATCTATCTATCAGTCTGTCTGCTTGTTTGTCTGTCTGGCTGGCTGACCCGGCCCGGCTTCACCCAGTCCCTGGTGGGGAGCATCTCATTTAATTCATATACGTAGTCATATAAGCTCTCCCGTTCCCGACTGTCTGTCTGTCTATCTGTCTGTCTGACCGGCCCGGCTTCACCCAGTCCCTGGTGGGGAGCATGTCATTTAATTCATATAAGTAGTCAAATAAGCTTCCGTTCCCGACTATCTGTCTATCTATCTGACCCGGCGTGGTTTCGCCCAGCTCCTGGCGCACAGTAACTTAAAAGAATGTCCTTCCACACACCATTCAATGAAAACTGTAGAAAAAGATGGGTTACAATGTTATGCATTATGCATTATTTTTATGAAAACTTTGAAAATTCCTTAAAGATTATATCATTATTTATTATAACTCATATGCCAGAAAATAACTATAGACAA
>JACEFZ010005271.1:155000-192500 GCA_014155875.1 Cepaea nemoralis
CTTCTTCTTCTTCTTCTTCTTCTTCTTCTTCTTCTTCTTCTTCTTCTTCTTCTGCTTCTGCTTCTGCTTCTTCTTCTTAATTATATTCAACTTTACCCTCATTCTCTTTCCTTTCCTCTTTCTGTTCCTTCTGTTCCTCTTTTCCCACCTCATTTACTCCTTCGATCCTTCCTCCTCCTTATTTTTGTCCTCCTCTTCCACGTCCTCGTCTTAGTCCAATTCTTCCATCTGCTCTTGTTCTTCTTTATCTGTAATTCGAGAGAAGTTCGACAAGCCTCTCAAAGAAGAGTATATCCGACTTCAACAAGTATCTGTGTCAGTTTTACTAAATCTGAACGAAATTTCATTCAAGCTAGCGGGCTCTATCTAGCCGTTTGTAGCTTTTCTTTCCTATCAATGTTTGCCAGCCCTGTGTTCTTACGACAAGCGGATTTCAATTGTGTTTTGAAGAACTATCTCATTCTTTTTTGTCTCTTAAAGTCGCTTAAAAGTCGACAGGGTCGACTTCATTGCACCGGGTTTTATCCCATATGGCTCGGTCTCTTTCCGCAGCACGGAAAGCGTCGCACAAAGCACGAACTCCGTAGCTTTAAGCGACGGCCCACAGGAGTCTCCGAAACATTTAACTCGTAAACCGAAGGGTGCGGCCCGGAATCGAACCCACAACCTTCGGAGCACGAGTCAAACGGCTTGACCACTTCGCCACAGAGACTCCCTTTCTTTTTTTTTCTTATTTTTTGGTGCCCTTTTTGGATTCTTTTTTTTGGGGGAATCTTTTTTGTGCCCATCAGTAGTCATCGCTAAGTGATCGTCTTTACCTTAACCTTTCATTCAGTCTCTATTGTTGAAAATGGATAGTGAGGGACATTTCGTGTGATATTTACTGACACAGGAACGGAGCATACTGGGGCGACCCTTTGCCGTGAAGTTGGAACCGCGACAAACTGAATGCCTAACTGTTGAATCTTTGCTCTGCTTTATATTACTACTTTTTTGTCAAATAGAGCTTCCACAATGCCTTTTTCTGTGTTCTGGTGCTTCTTTCTACATTTTGGTCAGTGAGGGTTGCTCGACTTGACGCCACTTGTAACACAAAAACAACAAAAAAAGAAAAACAACAAACCATGAACCTCATTCAACCAGCTGTCATTGCCTAAGTTATATTTGAGGTTAGTTGTTTTTTGCGGTTTATTTGTAACTTCTATTTAACTGGTGTGGTTATATGTGTGTTGTTTTCTTGCTTTTTTTTTTCGTTTCAGAATGATGGCTCATTGCACGTCTGTACATATCTAGCATGTTTTTTTATCCTTTTATAGAAGACTATCAGCGGGTAAACTTCGCACAAACGGAACCTGATGATGATAATGATAAACCCAAACACCCGGATACATACATATAGCCACACGACCGTTCACACATACGCACACACACATATCCAGTGACAATCTCAGGACCCCATTCTGGCGTGTACTTCTAAGCGCCCTTCGCGCTTGACTAACTCTCACACCTGAATCAACACCAAAACTTGGGCGAGTTCACCGACCACATAGCGGGGGTCCCAGCGTTCCGTGGGAGATTGCAACTTAATGATCCGAAATAGAAATTGCTCAGGAAAGCATGAATCCGTCTTCATGACGCTGACACCAGCATCTTTCAAATCTGGGAACCCATCGAGGGTGAAAGAGTAATCTGGACGTCTCATTCGACACCTCCCCGTCCTGCCCATTCTCACGGTTAGTCTGAGATTGGCCAGGAAAACAGGACACCTTGGTGACTCCGAGAAGATCAAATAAAATTGTCCAAACACCGTATTAGTGTCTGGCGTTGGCGATTGCGACTTCTCACAGCTTTTTAACAGATTCGGTGGCAAACAAAAAGGAGGTTTGGACCAAACAAAAATGCATGGCGGAAAATGGGAAGTAAGGGTGTGTCACAGATATGACCTAATAGTTGTTAATATGGAATTGGTAGTAGACATGTTGTATTACATATTAAAGTAAAGAAGGTTGCTTAGGGAAAACTACTGTATTGATATTTCAATTGAGACTACAATCCGAAATATCAACATTTCGGCGATATATAGACCCATGGCAGATACGGAACGCTATTTAAGTCGATTAATCATCCTATGGCACTTAGAGATGAGAGATTTAGATGTATAGTTAAAGATGCAAGAGGAGGGACTTCATTGCATCGGGTTTTATCCCATATGACTCAGTCTCTTTCCACAAGGCGACCCGCCGAAAGTGTCTCACAAAGAACGAACTCCGTAGCTCCAGCGACGACTTCCAGAAGTCTCTGAGGCAACTGCTCTCATGAATTGAACTGAACGATGTTGGTAGGAATCGAACTCACAACCTTCACAGCGCGAGGCAGGCAGGGGAATCACTTCGCCAGGGAGTCTCGCAGATGTACTGTGTTCACCTCTTACTCATGAAATAATTATTACGTGCCATGCCGATAAGAGTAGGCGATCATGATTCGTCATCTGTCACAATGACCAGCCTGTGACAAGGCGATATCGGATGAAACATGGTGCTATGAAATCGACCCAATCGAGTTTAAATCTCCTTAAATCAGAATCTGGTCAGAGATGTGTGCTCGTCCCCATTCTGCTATGTGGCCAATCCATCCAGGTGTTTTTAACGAAATGTCTTCTTCTAGTTCTTTCCACAGCAAATTTGCCAGTTGTCATTCAGGTTGCAAGTCCTCATGCAATGCCAAACAAATCTGTTTTGTATTACACATAAATATCAATTGGGGAACCCCTTGAGGCCACCAAGACGGTTAATATATAAATACACGCGTATTGTTAGACGCTCACAGTAGGAGGGGTAAGAATTAGAGACTAAAGGACGCAATAGACAACATAAAAATTGAAAGTTATATTTACTTCGGCACTTGTGTGTCTAGTTGATATTGCGTCGAAGTACACTTGTTCCTACAGCGAGGCGTTGTCGTCATTTGAGGTGACGGGTTCGAATCCCGGTCGGTAACTATAGCTTTCAAACTTAATGTTGTCTATTGCGTCCTCTAGTCTCTAATTCTTACCCATAATCCTATGGGCGCCAAGCAATACGTGAGTATTTATATATAAAACTGTTCTGGCTGTCTAGATATCATTTTTGTTATGTGTCGTTTTTATCTGCTTCTTGGACAGTCTCGCTTGGTTTTCTGTTCACCGATTGTGTTCTTTGCATTTTCCGTAACTAATTCATTGCCAAACAAAAATTAGGTTTGGACCACAAATTGTACACAGTCAAATAAACAAGTATTATAATGTAAATTTCCATAAACTGAGCATTACAATTACGATACCACGACATAAAACAAATAACCCGAAGACACTTGTATGGCGATATAGAATCCTTCTGTCCAAATAGGATGTCACATTTGCCGATATATTATCCTTCGGCACTAAATCTGTTAAATATCACATTTCCACTGCCATGATATAGGGTGTTTGGAAAGTCTCACTACACTTTGTATGTACAACAGATCTGAAAAATCATGTTTTCCGTTGATAACACCATACTTTTTGAATTGCTAAGAATTACTCCGACAGACGACAGCAATTCGCTGCAAATTGAGTCACAAAATGTTCATGTTAGGTGCCCCCCCCCCCCCTCCCTTCCCGCTTCACTCCCATCTCCTTCACTCGAAAATGAAGTAAATGCTTAAATATTCTTAACTGATTCAGTAACGAGGGATACTATATCTATCCCATTTCGACAGAAGGACGATATTTCCCTATGCTAAAGTTATCGGATTATTTGTTTTGTTTCGTGGTATCTTACGCAATTTTAATGCTCAGTGACCGGAAATTTACATTATAATACTTTTTCATTTGACTGTGTACCTTGTTTGGTCCAAACTTATTTTTTCTTTGGCACTGAATCATTTAATTTGTTCATTTAGCTTGTTAATACCTCGACGTTTGTTCCTTTATTTTTTCCCCAAATATTTTCAACATTTTTCTTAAAAACCACATCCCCTCATTACTCATTGTCCATCATTGGCTTCCTTACAAAAGAACAGGCCTCATGCACAGGATTGTCCCTACAAGAATCTAGAAAGCATTGAAAGGGAAGTAACTGGTAAATTATTACAGTTTTGTCTTTGTAGGCGAACTTTGTGGAGTGACCTAGCCGTTCTCCCTGCTAGGATATGCAGACACAAGACACTGGAGCTGGGGTTTCTTGGATTAAAATGTATTTACATAGCCAGTGATCATGTCTGCTCATAGTTTTCCGCCTTTTGTGCTGGCCTTCATATCTGATACTGATGTTTTTTAAAGCTTTTTTTTTTCGTTCGTGGCTTTGAATTCAAGCGTAGTCCATAAATCTTCTACTTCTAGTACAGTGGTTCTCAACCGGTGGGGAATTCCCCCCCCCCCCCCATCCCCCAGGGGGGGGGGGATCTTTTAGGGTTTCCGGTGGGGGGCGGGAGGGGAGGGGTTAAAATTATTTCAAGATCGCGTTAATACAAGAACCGATTACTTGATATTGTTTTTCCCTCCATAGTTTACGGTTCTGTGCTTCTCGCCCTTCTTAAATTCGTTTTATAACGTAAGTAGAGGACCAAATCACGTTTTATGTAGATGTCTAGACTTGTTATTGTGTGAGTTATTAAATTTAGCTTCCATTTTTACTTATACTGTGTAGGGCGGGGGGATTATAGGGAGGAAATACGAAAAGAGGGGGGGGGGGTGACATTCTGACATATGGTGAAGTGGTGCATAGGCCAGAAAAGGTTGAGAACATCTGTTCTAGTAGTTGATACACTATTGGGAGTGCAATGGACTGATTTTGCGTGTGGGTTAGCTTTCCTTTTACCAGTGTCCCTCGCCATCAGGCGAATCCATTCCGACTTCAGCTCAGCTGACTGGTGTAAGGGTTGAACCCGTTACCTCTGCATCAGCACACCGGACGTTTAAGAGAGAGCGCTCTGATATATTTGGCTATGTTCACCTCATTCCACGCCATGACATGATGTCAAACTGTTCAACAGCTTCTCTCTTGGTTTCCCAATTGTCTAGTTAATGATTCGCGGTTCCAACTTCACAGCAAAGGCTCGCTCCATTATGCTCCGTTCCTTTGCCAGTGAATATCACACAAAATGCTCCTCAGTGCCCCATGTGAAAAGTGGAACAGATAGGAGTCTCGACAAACCAACAGCCCGCACAGGTATACTATGCATAATGCCGCTGCCAGAATGACAACCCAAAAGTCTGCCGCGAAAAATACAGTTCATCGTCGATGGAAGCGGCAATCACCAGAAAACCATCAGTCACACATTACTACAGAAGGCAACCCAGTTAGTTCAGGGACCGGCCTTCCGCCATTTTTTCTAAACATGCAGGTCACGTTACAAACAACCGCGAACAAATGTAGAAGCACTCCCCACGAAATCCACAGTTCACAGAGTCGCTCCACGAACTTAGCTCAGTAGTAGGGCGACGGAACCATGCACTACCAGTCCAACATGAGGCAATTACGTAAGCAAACCGTAGCCACAAGCATAAACACTCCAGAGGCCTTAACAGCTTAACTGCCTATCCTCCATGTTCCGTTGTGATGACGTACTCGAGCTTTCCCTTTCTCATGACATGCCCAAAATATGTGGACTGTCCTCTTCTGATGAGGGTAATCTGTTTTCTTTGTGAGTTTACTTCTATCAAAATATTTCCATAGCTTTTTCTATCCATCCACGGTGTTCTGTTCATTCTTATATACAACCACGGCTTTCACAAAATGCCTCACTTCTCTGCTAATTGTCCGTGATTCACTTCCGTACATCAGTGTTGGCTGAATAGTAGCTCTTAACTGATTCATTGACGAAGGATAATACCAGGTGTTTTTAAAAGTCTCACTACACATTCATCTCATCTCATCTCATCATGTTCCTCTTGTACCTTGCGTTGTCGAGGTGAAGTATAAACTTCGTGAGAGTGCCCGATTATGGGCTTCATATATCAGATATTCCCTCCGTCCAACGTTTACGTGGTCGGCCTCTTCCTCTGATTCCATCTGGTCTGTACATCATTGCTTGTTGTGGTATGCTGTTGACTGGTAACCTACTTGCATGGCCAAACCATTTGACTTGCTGTTTTCTGATAAAATCTAGTGCTGCTTTAACCCCCACTTTAGTCCTGATTTCTTCATTTCTGATCTTATCTCTTCTTTATACGTTGAGTATTCTTTTCAGGAACCTCATTTCTGTTGTTGTGATTTTTCTTTTCTCTTTTTCTGTCATTGTCCAGGTTTGGCATTGGTAGCATAGAGTTGGCAGGAAGATTGTGTTGTAAAGTGCTTTCTTAGTAGTTATTGATACATGTTTGTTCTTTAGTATTGGTGCCATTTGTCCAATGAGTTGATTTGCCTTATTGCACCTATTTTCGATCTCGTCTTCTGATCTGCCATTTGATGATATTATACTTCCTAGGTACTTGAAACTCTTTACTTGTTTCAAGGGATGTTCGTTTAGGTGAATTGTTGTTGTTTGTTCTTCTTTAGTTATAGTCATTACCTCTGTTTTGCTTGTGCTAATTTTCATGTTATGTTCCCTACACATTTCGTTTAGACTATTCATGTGGTCTTGTAATTCAGCTTCTGATTTTGCTATTAGTGCTTGGTCATCCGCAAACAGGAGTTCTCTAATGGTTAGATTTGCAGATGGTTCTTCTTCTGTGTTCTCGTCATGCGGTATTCTTGCTGTCTCTGCTTGGCTGGTTTCTTTACATATGTTGTCTATATATGTTATGAACAAGAGAGGGGACAGGACACAACCTTGTCGTACTCCAGATCTTATAAGTGAAGGGTTCTGCGTGTCCTCCAGTTGCTCTCACTATGCATTCACTGTTGTTGTATAAACTTCTACATAGGTTTGTTAGATGTGTACTCACTCCATATAGTTTAAGGATTTCCCACAGCTTGTTTCTATCTACTCTATCGAATGCCTTTTCTTGGTCGACAAAGGCTACGTAGAGTGTTTCATTGAATTCGATTGATTTTTCTATACGTTGTCTAAGAGCAAAAATGGCATCTGTGCATCCTTTGTTTTTCCTAAATCCAAGCTGTGTTTCGCTTAGCTTGGGTTCTAAAGTAGTTCGTAATCTTTTTTCTAGAATTTTGCAAAATATTTACCCAGTATGACTCAACAGTGAAATGCCTCTGTATTGTGTGCAGTCCCTTTTGCTGCCTTTGTTTTTTCCAAATTGGGATAATTATGGCGTTTCCCTAGTCTCGTGGTGTCTGTTGTTAAAAAATTTGACCATAGGGAGTCCATCCCCTATGGCAAGCCATATCCCCGTTAGCCCATGACCTCGCGGTCATGGTTTCTCAGTCTACAGCGCGTGAAGGTAGGGTTGACTTGTGTAGTCTTCGGGTCTTCTGCAGGCTCTAATTTTCACTTTTTACCCCTCCTGGGATAGGCTAGCCGATCCTAACCCTGCTGACTGCAGGGCCAGGAGCAGTCCACACCTTGTAAACCTTTAAAAAATTTGTTGAATAAGTTATAATGAATCCTTTATTTGTACTTTCCAGCTACCCCAAAACAGCGTTACTGACTATAGTAACTAATTTTAGTGATTCTTAAGCACAGTTTTATGACGCCAAGTACTTAATTTTTCAAAATTGTTCTTAATGCAAAGTGTAATGATATTTTACACGCAACCTGTATATCGCTAAATGCAATCTCCTATTTGGACAGAAGGACGATATATTTCCACACTAAGGCCATCGTATCATGGTTTGTTTCCTCATATCTTCCGCAATTTAAATGCTCAGTGAAAGTAGATTTACATTATGATACTCGTTCAAAGTTAGTTAGCCGACAGATCATCTTTATTGTACATCGAATCATTCAATCATAAGTGCTCAGATCCCCTCCTCAATAAATCCCACCGCGTGTAGCGGCTAACGACACCAGTTCTGTGTTGGTTTATTAATCTTCTTTGGGTTCCTGCATAATGTTTTTACGAGGGTAAGTTAATAAGTAAGTTACACATGGCTGTAGAAAAATAACTAACTATAATAACAACTTGAAACCAGTTTATTCTTATATTTACATTGACCCTTTATTTCTCAAAATAATTTCCACCAACATTGATGCACTTATCCCATCGTTTTATCAATCCTCCCAAACCGGCTTCATAGAACTGCGTGCTCTGTCTTCTAAACCATGTTTCCACTTCACGTTCAACTTCGGCGTCATTCGCGAAATGTCTCCCGCCAAGGTGGGTTTTCAGTGGACTTAGTCCCTAGCGATTTCTCGTAAAGCGGTACATAGCTGGGTAGAAAAAGTTACGATGTCGAGTCACTAAGTAAGTAGCACAGTTCTGTGGGATGGCAGGTAAATGAAAACATAGCACACAGTTCTATGCGGCCGATTTGGGAGGACTGATAAAACGATGCGATAAGTGCATCAATGTTGGTGGAAATTATGTTGAGAAATAAAGGGACAATGTATGTATATAAAATAAACTTGTTTCAAGTTGTTATCATGGTTAGTTATTTTTCTACAGCCATTTGTGACTTATTTATTAACTTATCCTCGTATTTGGCCACACCTCTTTTAACTTTCGGTTCTCGCAGTCTGACCATAAATGTAAATTCACAGCACTCGTTCATTTGGTTGTGTACATTGTTTGATCAATACCTACTTTGGTTTTGGCACCGAATCGGTGAAGAACTGCTTTCCTCACCTCAGTTTGCAAAGATAAATCACAGAGAATATTGCAGAGAAGAATAGACCTTACAAAAGGTGGGAGTAAACCGCATATAAAAGGTTGGTAGAGTGTTTCTTCTTCTGGGACAGCTCGGAATGTTGATTTTAGTTGAGTTTAGCTAAGAACCGACATCACTGCACTCAGAACATTCTCATACGCGCTCCGTGCCCTCGTTCTACAGTCAGTGAAGAGTCACACTACTAATAGTTCCCACCGCTATTTAATTAAAAGTTTTCCAGGTCTTACCTCTCAGATTTGAGATTCTACCAGAAACCCCTGCCAATCCCCCGCAATCTCATTCTTCGCAAGTACGGGTTCTCAATCTTTTCCCCCTCATCTTCTCCACCTGGTCCCACAGGCACACGACCACCTCTCCATTGTCTATAGGTTATCTACCATAAGAGGTGCATTGCCTGCCAGCCTATCAGCCTGTTCATTCCCCTGCACTCCATCATGGCTAGGGCACAATATCCACACACTTCTCACAATCTGTGACCTCTGAAACGAGGTGAGCCATTCCAGCTCGGTATAGCGTAGGCCATCTTGCTACCACAAGCTGTTCTGTAACTGTTTCATTAGTAGGTTAGTTGCATAACCTTTATAGGACGTTGCAGTCAACCAAAGCATTTTGTGATTTCTTAGCAAGTTTAACGACCGGCACTCATACCATTGTATGAAAACCAACTCTGGGTGATGTGCTGCCAAATCATCCGCGGTTGTTTCGAACACTGAATGTTAATTTGAATGTTAATATTAATCTCCCCTCTGCTGTGTGTCCACCGTGACGAGGTAGAGGGGCTTGTGCGTCCCAATGACCCCAAGAGCTATGCCGACGGTAGCACAGCTACTGGTAGGGCCACCCATGTCGGACAGGTCAAGGGAGAGGGACCAGACGAAGAGACACACAAACCTGCTGCCTTGTAGGTAGACTGGGGACAGTCAAAGGCTAGGGAAAGCATCCCGAATACATGCTTGTCAAAATCGGATGTACTGAGCCACAGGCTTGACAAAGCAGTGCAACGTAAAACCTGCTGCCTTGTAGGTAGACAGGGGACAGTCAAAGGCTAGGGAAAGCATCCCGAATAAATGCTTGTCGAAATCGGATGTACTGAGCCACAGGCTTGACAAAGCAGTGCAACGTAACTTAATTCATGATGTCACAAATCAAAATTAATAGTTATGGTGATAATCCCGTGAAGTCCCATCAGGCGGCGATAGTGCCGGGCCCCCTGCCTCGAGGGGGTCCACCCATGACTACTGGTGGTCACCTTCCCCTGTGCTGTGGAGTCAAGGCACAGAGGAGTAGGTTAAGAGCTATTGACCAAATACCCCGGACACTCAACATACTACAGTGGAATGCCGAAGGAGTTTACAAGAAGAAAGACTCCCTAACACAGCGTCTTCATAAAGATAGAATAGATGTGGCATGCATTCAAGAGACACACCTCAACGCCAATCACAAATTCTCAGTCAGAGGATATCAGGCCACACGTTTCGACCGCGAAGGACACAAAGGAGGAGTTCTAATACTTACACGAAACACAATACCTTGCAGCGAAGTATCTGTGATCTCTGACAACCAAACGGAAATTATAGGTGTTGATATAATGATAAAGGACGTGAAAATAAGAATCTACAATCTGTATAGCCCAGCAGATAAGGACCTTACACTCTCAAATATGAAAATAACTGACACAAACTGCATTATTGTTGGAGACTTTAATAGCCGTTCAGAAAGATGGGGATACCCAGATACTGACAAAAGAGGAGATGAATTGGAGGACTGGGAAATAGACTCAAATCTCCATCTACTCAACAAAGCGGATGACACACCGAGCTTCTACTCCAGAAGATGGCTTACCACTTCTACTCCAGACTTAGCTTTCTGCACAGGAGACATCCTCCACAAAATCGATCGCCATGTGCTGGACCAATTAGCAGGTAGTGACCACAGACCAATCAAGCTTGTAATGAATATGGAGTATGTTCCACAGGAGCAAAAGCCCTTGCCCCGCTGGAATTACAAACGAGCAGATTGGGACAGATTTGCCATACTAACAGACAAATATTGTGAAAACATAAATACACGATATGGCAACATAAAGCAAATGGTGGAAAGTCTAAACAGAGCGATAATACAGGCAGCCACTGAGTCCATTCCAAGAGGAGCGAGGAAAAATTACAAACCATACTGGACTGAAGAACTACAAAGTTTGGAGGACAAAGTTGAAGATGCCAGGAAGACAGCAGAGAGAGAACAAACAATTGAAGCGAACATCTCTCTCAAAGCCATCTCAGCAAAATATAAAAGAACAGTAAATCAAACAACAAGAGATTGTTGGAGGGAAAAAACAGAAAACCTGAATTTTGACAGGGATGGAAACAAACTATGGAAACTAGTGAAAGCCATGAACAATGAAGGACCTAGAAACAAACAAATAACAATTAAACAAGGAAATGCCTTGCTTACAGGAAAAAAGGCTGCAAATGCACTAATGGAACACTATGCAAATGCAAACCACATTGATATTACAACCGAACAGAAGAAAGCAATCAAAGACAAACAGATACATCATAGAAATACAGAGACAGCAGCAGAATATATGATGGCAAATCTAACAATGGAAGAAATGGAACAGGCAATGAATACCCTAAAAAAGAAGAAATCACCAGGAAAGGATGGAATCACAAATGAAATGCTAATAGGACTAGGCACCAAGGCAAAGAAGAAACTACTAGCAGTCCTAAATAACAGCTGGAAGAGAGGAATAGTCCCACAGGCATGGAAGGAAGCTATACTAATACCAGTCCCAAAGAAAGGAAAAGACCTGGAAGAACCAAATGGCTATCGACCTATCAGTCTACTTAGCTGTGTAGGAAAATTAATGGAACGCATTATCAATGGCAGGCTAACATGGCATCTGGAAGAAAACAAACTCTTAACACCACACCAAGCAGGATTCAGAAAGTACAGATCCACTGAAGATCAAATAACCTATATAGCTCAGGAAATAGAGGATGCCTTCCAAGAGTAAAAGCACACACTAGCAGTCTGGATAGATTTAGAAAAAGCATTTGATAAAGTATGGAAGGAAGGACTGAAAGTAAAACTGCAAAACATGCATGTTTGTGGAAAAATGTATAAATGGATCAGCCACTACCTTGAGAACAGAACTGCCAGGACAAAAGTACAAGGACAAACAAGCAAAATGATGCTGCTGGAGCAAGGTGTCCCCCAAGGAGGAGTTCTCTCACCAACATTATTCCTAGCATATATAAATGACATCACAGAAAATTTTCCAGCCAGAGTACACACATCCTCCTTTGCAGATGACCTAGCCATATGGACATCTGAAGAATATATTAGTACAGCTAACAGCAGAATACAGCAAGCCTTATTAGCGCTAGAGGACTGGTCAAAATCATGGCTAGTGAAGATAAGTGAGGAGAAAACAACATGCACAGTGTTCTCCCTCTCAAATAAAACTCAGCAACCTAAGCTGGTATTGAATGGAAAAATATTGCGCCATGAAGAAAATCCAAACTATCTAGGAGTCACCTTTGATCGTCGCCTGACATGGAAGACACAGGTTGAGAAAAATCGAACAAGAGCAAGGCAGAGAATGGCAATCATGAAAAAGCTTGCTGGTACAACGTGGGGAGCAGATGAGAAAGTTCTCAAGAAGTTATATACTGGACGGGTGAGGCCAGTACTGGAATATGGCATTGCAGCTTGGGCAACAGCAGCTAAGTCAAACTTTAGCAAAATAAGTAGAGTCCAAAACCAAGGAATGCGAATCATAACTGGAAGCCTGAAGACAACGCCTATTAATGAACTAGAAAAGATCACTTGTTTACAACCAATGCAGGATAGAAGAGATAGCAGAGCCCAGCAACAAGCAGAAAAATTTAGAAGATTGACAGACCACCCTATGTACAACAGATTTAATGGTTTTGGAAAGGGAAGACTGAAGCGTAGCAACTTTGTAGAAACTGCAAAACGAAGGATTAGGGCAGATCCTATACTTAACATATCAACAGTCAAGCCCATACACAATGCACACAAGTTCCCAGCTTGGAGACAGCAGCAACTGCCTGAGATGATAGAAAACATTCCTGGTATTGAGAAAAAGAACACTCAGCATGAAACCGAAAGAAGAGAAATAACCCTAAACTACATAAAAGAACATTACCCAAGCAGGAATTGGACCCATGCATATACAGATGGATCAGCCAAAAATTCAATAGAGAATGGAGGAGGAGGAATTCTCCTAAATTTAAAAAATGGAGTGAAAAAAACACATTCAATGGCAACTGGAAAATTTTCAAGTAACTTCAAAGCGGAGGCAGAGGCTCTGAAAACTGCAGCAGAAATGCTCCTGATGGAGGAAAATAAAGAGAAGCAAATAGCTATCTTCACAGATGCAAAGTCAGCTGTCTCAATACTGAAGAGCAATAACAGCACAGAACTAACTGACCTAAGAGCAGCACTCCATGGTCTATGCCAGAAATCCAAAAAAGTTGTAATACAGTGGATCCCATCACATTGCAGTATACCTGGAAACGAAGAGGCTGACAGACTGGCAAAAGAGGGCGGACGACTACCACAGCCTGACATAGACATAACCTATAATGAGGCAAAGAGGTTGATAAAAAGCACTTATAGAACCAAATGGGAATCAGAGCATCCAGGCCATCAGAAGGATGATGCATATTACAAACTCGACCGAAGAGAACAAGTAGCAATCTTCAGACTCCGCACAGGACATAACAGGCTGAAATACCACTTGTTCAATAAACTAAAGATAGGAGATACCGATGAATGTAATTGTAGAACTGGAAAAATGACAGCAAAACATTTGCTGCAGGATTGCCCAACGTATGCAGAACAGAGAAAGATATTTTGGCCGACACCTGCTTCATTTGAGGACAAGCTCTATGGAGATATCAACAAGCTAAAGTTGACCGCAGATTACTTTAACTACATACAGGTTGACATTTAAAGGTGCATGAAGACCCAGAGGCATGAAATGGAATATTGCTTGGATAGCAAATCCATTATGTGGAAAGTCCAAATCGAAAGCTCGCTGTGTGGGCTTCATAAAAGGTGGAAAAGTGTCCTAGTGGCACGAAATGGAATATTGCTTGGATAGCAAATCCATTACGTGGAAAGTCCGAATCAAAAGCCCATTGTGTGGGCTTCATAAAAGGTGGAAAAGTGTCCTAGTGGCATGAAATGGAATATTGCTTGGATAGCAAATCCATTACGTGGAAAGTCCGAATCAAAAGCCCATTGTGTGGGCTTCATAAAAGGTGGAAAAGTGTCCTAGTGGCATGAAATGGAATATTGCTTGGATAGCAAATCCATTACGTGGAAAGTCTGAATCAAAAGCCCACTGTGTGGGCTTCATAAAAGGTGGAAAAGTGTCCTAGTGGCACGAAATGGAATATTGCTTGGATAGCAAATCCATTACATGGAAAGTCCGAATCGAAAGCTCACTGTGGATGTTATCTGCAGACTGCATACTTCTGGTTTCCGGAAGAACAGCCTATGGTGAACGGAAGGCCCAATATACGGAAGTGAGGCTAAGCAGCCATGTGCAGGACGTGACGATTCCTTGGGTGAGCCCAGTACCAGAGCTCTATGTATCGGCTCTGCAAGTATGGAAGCCTCCTTGGATGGCGGGGAATGCCCATGGTCTGCCCCTGCCTTCCCTTGAGTGCTGACCAGGATCTTTGGCTGTTCTATATGGACCAGCTGGGATGGGGGATAACACCACAACAGTGAGAGTCAAACGTCCTAAGAAACCCCCGGGAAGGTTAACCCGGTCAACAAATGCCCGCAGAAGTCGGATGTGTCGGCCTAACGGCGCAAGAACGCAGCTCTGCTGTAAACAGGCACAACGCAATCACATCCGGAAAAAAACTCCGGATGAACGAAGAAGAAGAAGAAGAAGAATATTAATCTTACGTATAATTACAAGATAAATGCAACAAACAAAGCAACAGCACCAATAACAACAGCAGCAGCAACAAAAAGAATAATAATAATAATGACAGAATAGCAATATTCAAAGCAACAACATCAATAACAATAACAATAACATTAACAACGTGGCAAGAAGCATAGCAACAACAACAATAAGAGTACAAGAGAATAAGATTAATAATAATAATAATAATAATTATAATAATAGCCAAATAACAACAGAATAGTAGCATACAAAAAGACAACAACAATAATAATAACAATAACAATAACAACATAAAAATGCAGCAGCAAATACAAATATAAAAGGAGTAACAATAATAATATTAATAATAATAATAGGCATAATAACAACAGAACAGCAACATACAAAAGTAACAATCTTAAAAGAAGATACAGCAACAACATTAATGTTAATAATAACAATAACATTTATACAACGGTAATAATAATACCTTTGTGGAAGGAAAGAGTACAAACAATGCAATATATATATATTGCGAACACTAATAAAAATGTCAATAGAGACACAGAAAGACATATATTTGTTCTTCATAGGATATGCTAAGGCATTTGATAAAGTAAAACAGGATGAACTGTTGGAAGATATCAGCATTCATGGGAAAGATTTAAGGATAAATAAGAATATTTACTGGAACCAAGTAGCAGCAACTAAAGAGGGAAATAAAGAAAGTAGTTATGAACAAATAAAGCTAGGAGGACAACAGGGGTGTGTCTTTTCACCGGATCTATTCTCCCACTATAACAAAGTAATAATGCGAGAGATCAAAGAGAAGCCAGGAATACTAATCGGAGGTTATAATATAAACAATATACGATAAGCAGATGACACAGTATTGGTGGCGGATAATGCAACAGATCTACAATTGTTGAACATTCTAACAGAGAGTGCAAATAAATACTCTTCTTGAATATCAAGAAAACAGTGGAAATGGTGATGTCAAAGAATATGTTGACACCACAATGTGACATAGAAATAGAAGGGAAAATTCTTAACCAAGTGGATAATTTTAAATACCTAGGGGCACTTATAACATCAGATGGAAGATGTACAACAGAGATTAAGAGCAGAATAGGGCAGGCATAAGCTGCATTTCAGAAAATGAAGAGTACCTTATGCAATAAGTCGCTATCAATGAATGTAAGAAAGAGAGTGCTAAATTGCTATATAGAACCAGTTGTTCTGTATGGCAGCGAATCTTGGAGTTTAAATGAACACATTAGGAAGAACTTAGAAGAAACAGAGATGTGGTGTTTGAGACGAATGTTGCGAATTCCTTGGACTGCCAGAGTAACTAACAACGATTGCCTGAAAGATGCTAATGAAACTATAACGCTATATACAACAATAAGAAAGAGACAAACATCTTTCTTTGGTCATGTGATGAGAAGAGAGGCATTAGAGAACCTCGTGAAAGAACCTGGAAAGATAGAGGGGAAGAGAAGCAGAGGCAGACCAAGAGAAATGATGCTGGACGGATTGAGACGGTGACATGGAGGAATATCATCAGCAGAGTTGATCCAGAATGCCAAAGACCGAGATCTGTGGATAGCCATGAATGCCTACGCCAGATGACAAGCCACTTTAATAACAATAATAATAATAATAATAATAATTATTATTATTATTATTATTATTATTATTATAGCAACAGAACATCAATACACACACACACACACACACACCACACACACACACACATAACAACCTCAAAAAGAAGCAACATCAGCAACAACAACAACAAAAATGGTAATAATAACTATGATAATAATAACAGTAATAATAATAATAAGCATAATAACAACAAAACAACAACGTCCAAAATCAACAACAACAGAACCAAGTCCCAGATATCATTGTCACGCCCTAGGCTCACGCATGCATGTGTGTACAGTCAGACATATGGTCTGCCCCTGTATTCCCTTGAGGGCTGAACGGGATGCCAGCTGTTCTAAATGGGCCAGCTGGTGTGGGTAACATCAGAACAGTGAGAGTCTAACGTCACACGACACACCCGAGAAGATACCCAGGCCAACAAATGCCTGAAGAAGTCGGATGCATCGGCCGAAAGGTGCAAATATCGCAGCTCTGCTGTAGACAGGCACAACGCAATTACGTCTAAAACAACATCCCGGACGAACACAGAAAAAAAAGAAGAAGACATACCTGCAACAGAAAGCGTTACAAGCACGACTTGTGTTGCTTGTTCTAGACTTTACTTTATCATTCCCTACAGAAAGCACGATCTTAGGTGTGTTCGTTTGCGGATCTACTGTATGGCGCAGAAGCCTGAACAATGAACAAGTTCTGCCTACTACGTCACCAAAGAATTGAGCTTGTATGGCTACTTGAAGTTCACTAAATTCTGCACAGAAACAGTGTACAAGGTGAAAATCGCAGAGAATGCTCGCCGCAACAAATCACTGAGCACTGAAAAGGTAACAACGTCAGTACTAGACAACCCAGAGAAGTATGTGAGGAACTTATCGTCGTACGTACTCAACAACATTGAAACGGAGGCCCTTGCATACGGATTAAAATTCTGCATAAAGCCTAAACACATCAACCGTGTTGAGTCGCAAGCACAAATGTTGTTTGATCAAGTCTCCAAGTTATCACCTACTTCTGCTAAGTCGGTCGGGTGGCTGAAGGCCAAACTGGTAGATTTAGAACACAAGTATCGCACAACACCCTCTAAACAGATATGTTCGCTGACCAACGAACACCTTACTGCCTTAAAAGCGTTAAAGGCTAACAAAACCCTCGTCATACTGAAACCTGACAAAGGGAGCGGTGCAGTACTGATGGACATGTCAGACTACCAGAGAAAAATGGATGTAATATTGTCAGATGAATCCAAATTCAGGATAGATAAAAAAAGTGAACAAGTCGGAGGACCTGGGTGCTATAATGAGGAAAGAGATCCAGTCACTTGTGAATGCGGGACTCATCAGTGAGGCCACTGCAAAAAACGCTCACACCACATGGCTTGCACACTCCTCAGATGTACGGTCTACCCAAACTTCACAAGCCCGGCATCCCGCTAAGACCTATCCTGTCCATGGTTAACTCTGAACAACACCGAATGGCGAGATGGTTAGCCGAAATGTTAAAGCCAGTACGACAGTCCTTCGATCCAAAAATAATCAGAGATACATTCCAACTGGTGGAATTATTGGATACTATGGACATAAATAACAAACACATGGCATCCATGGATATAGCCTCCCTATTCACTAACGTTCCGTTAGCGGAGACAGTGCAAATAATAAGGGAATGCATTGAAGACAAACAACTAAAATTATGCATACCAACACCTATTCTGGAGAGGCTACTACTACTATGTACCGCCAACATACAATTCAATTTTCTAACTAAGTCATACCGTCAAATTGACGGAGTGGCCATGGGGAGTCCTCTTGGTCCTATTCTAGGGGACATCTTCATGGTACAATTAGAAGAAAAGAGATCCTCACACATCAACAACTTGGCCTTTTACCGTCGTTATGTGGACGATATACTAATTATCACCACAGACGAGCTACAAGCAACATCGTTTCAGGCCACAATGAACAAGACGCACAAAAACATCTCTCTATCTATAGAACACGAACACAACGAAGCGTTACCGTTCCTAGATATTCTAATGAGACGTAGAGCAGACGGCACAATTCAAAGATCGGTGTATAGCAAAGGAACATGGACTGGCCAATACCTGAATTTTCAGAGCTTCACATCTGTCCAGTACAAACGGGGCTTAGTACGGACCTTGTTTGACCGTGCTAGAAAGATGTGCACCCAGGACACACTGACAGAGGAATTTGAAACTCTGAAGAATGTCTTAAACCTAAATGGGTACTCCACAGGATTTATAAAGCGCCATTGCCAACAACCCAAACCCAAAGCAGACGTAACTACAGTCCCTAAACTCAAGGTATTCATCCAGCTAACCTTTCGAGGGGATGACGTAATGCAACGTCTACAAGACCGGCTTACTACAGCAGTAGGCCGAACATTCGGTGCTGCAACTCCAGTCGTTAGATATAAAACCGTACCGATTCCTACACCAACAGTCAAAGAGCCTGTTCCTCTGTACGCCACAAACAATTGTATTTACCAATTCACATGTAGATGCCAGGCCGTTTACATTGGTAGAACAGAGAGACAGCTTAACAAACGGGTGTCAGAACACATACCTCAATGGGTCAACAAGATACAACACACAGGAGATGCTAGCCTCGTGGGGCCGACACACCGGAAGCCTCCGGCGTCTTCAATTGGTAGGCACATTACCGAAAGTGGCCATGTAGTGGGCAGAGACACTGCCTTTCGCGTGTTGTTTAACACACAAAATACTCGCTTGTTAAAGTTTGCAGAAGCAATTATGATCTATCAACGCAAGCCAGAATTGTGCAAACAGAAAGACATGTTAGTCAGCTTAAAATTACTGTGGTAGATAAGTGACATTACTGTGCGAATATGTGTATATTTCAACTTGAAGGATTTATCTAGTTAATTCACGTAAGTTGTGTGATATCTGCAGTATGTACCTGACGAGATGCAGCGAAATATGCCAGGCAATAAATCGTGCGATCTATTGTTTGTGTCTTCGTTATTCAAATGAACAAGCAATTTGAAAGTCGAATTGACGCCCTAAATATGTAGATATACAAAAAAATATGTCGTATTTCAGGGAACAAAAACAATCAAATAGATATGTTCTAGAAAAACTGGGAATGAAAAGAGAGTTGATGAAAGAAATGAATAGAGGCAAGTGAAATATTTCGGGCACGTTAAAAGACATAATACTCTTATAAACACTATACTAAAGGGTAAAGTTGAAGGCAAGCTTGCAAGAGGTAGACAACGATAAAAGTGGGAAGATGAGATCAAGAGATGGACGAACATCAGTCTGACAGAATGTGATATCAAACCGTGTGACAGACAGTATTGTGGATCCATTGCAGCCAACTTCCATTATAAAGACGGCACCTGATTGATTGATTATTTACGGAACACCTGCGATCTATGCGCCCTTCAGCCGACACCTCAGACTTCATCACACTATTTTCTGGGTATGACTGTACAGCTTCGTACATAATCATTATGTTGTGTATCAGTTTTTTACGTGGTTTTCCCTGAAATCCGAAATCTTGACGATTGTTTATCCCTACCATAGGATCTTGAGAAATCTTTAGTCTGCGTACGGTTCATTCTGTTTTTCGCTCTTAACTATAAAGACTTGGCATCCGATCCACTACACAAAGATATATACACACAAACAAGGGTGCATCATTGATGTGTTTTTTTTTGTTTTTTTTTTATTTTTTATTTCCAGTTTAGCTCGGCACATCTCGAGCTAGAGGCGGACGTCTTACCTAATCCCTACCTACATACCTACCTGTCTGTCTGCCCCCTACCTAGGTATCCACATACCTTATTGTCTGTCCACCTGCATACCCACCTGATTAATTTCTTACCTACCTGCAACCCTACATACGTGATCACCTGTCCTAGTAAGAGGGTGTCAGAGTAAGCGCGTGATAGATGGGCAGAATGTTAGACTGGCCCGCATGCCCAATTCTTAACCCTTTGACAATAGAGTTTGTTTGTTCGTTCGTTCGTTACTACGTACCTGCATGTCCAAATATATACCTGCCTACTCATCAACCTTTCTACCTGCCGAACTATATGTCAACCTGCAATCTTACCTATCTAACTGCCTACCTATTTACCTAATTGCCCACCTACCTACGTGAACAACTACTTACCTGTTTGCCTACCTACTTACACATCGATATACCTACCTGCCCAACTACTTATCTGCCTACAAGCATACCTCACTTTTCTACCTGCCGACCTCCTTACCTGCCTGAGTAAATACATGCCAACCAACCTGCCTGCATACCTACCTGCAAACTCACCTACCTATCTGTCTATATTCCTGCCTACCTGTCAGCATGCCTACCAACCTATCTACTTTCCTACCTACCTATATATATGCATACCTGCCTGCTTACCTACCTACTTGTCTGCATGCCCATATACCTACCTGTCCATCGATCTACCTACGCGCCTAAAAGCTTACCGACCTGTCTACCTGCCTACCTATCCACTTGCTTATCTACCCACATATTCGCATAACAACCTACCTGGCTATTAATCTGTCCTACCTGTCTGTGTTCCTATCTTCTTGCTTATCTGTAAGTCAATCTTGTCTGTCTGTATGTCTACCTTTCTACCTGTCAATCTACAAACTCGACTAAAACCGAACCAACCAGTCTACTTTTCAACGAGCACGTCCTCCCGATCACCAGGCTAACCGTCCAAGCATCTTTCCACACATTCATACTTTATTCCACCCGTCCACACATTAATCCACCCGTCCGCACATTATTCCAACCGTCCAAACATTACTCTACCTGCGCACACATCATTCCAATTGTCCAAACATACCTGCGCACACATCATTCCAATTGTCCAAACATTACTCTACCTGCGCACACATCATTCCAATTGTCCAAATATTACTCTACCTGCGCACACATCATTCCAATTGTCCAAACATTACTCTACCTGCGCACACATCATTCCAATTGTCCAAACATTACTCTACCTGCGCACACATCATTCCAATTGTCCAAACATTACTCTACCTGCGCACACATCATTCCAATTGTCCAAACATTACTCTACCTGCGCACAAATCATTCCACCCTCCCAAACATTACTCTACCTGCGCACACATCATTCCACCCGTCCACACATCATTCCACCCGTCGACACACCAATCCTCCCGTCCACACATCATTCCACCCGTCGACACACCAATCCTCCCGTCCACACATCATTCCACCCGTCGACACACCAATCCTCCCGTCCACACATTATTCCATCCGTCGACACACCATTCCTCCCGTCCCAACATCATTCCACCCGTCCACACAATCATTCCACCCGTCCACACATCATTCCACCCGCCTACACATCACTCCACTCGTCCACACATCATTCCACCCGCCTACACATCACTCCACTCGTCCACACATCCCTCCACACATCATTCCACCTGTCCACACATCAATCCACCCGTCAACACATCATTCCACCCGCCTTCGTGTCAATCGAAAGCCAAAACTGTACAAGACATTTACAAGAAGCGAAGCAACTAACAAGACCATAAAAATAATCAAACTCCTAGCCACGTAAACAAACCAGACAAACTCCAAACAAGCTAAAAGAGTACGTGTATCGTTCACTAATTTCGCGTTATGAAATCCATTAATTCCCATTTGAAGGCCTGGCCACTTGACTTGATCTCCAATCTGCCATGCGTCCCCACCCACTCGGATCGATTACCAAGCGGTTGCCACCCAGTATCTCCCTGGCCCGGGTCATATTCTCTATCGGGCACGTCAAATCGACAAACGGGATTCTAAATCAATGTTGACCTTCTCAGTGCCTGGGCCGAAACGAAGGCAGATGGCTCAGATCGCTAGGACGTTTAAGATGGCTTCCATACTTGTCCCAAGCAATGTCAACTTGGCGGCAAATATGGAATTCCCACACTTGTGATTGGATCACGGAAGACCTTGACAGTGTTGATGGTGGAGCAAACAGGTTTGAGGGGAGAAATATGAGAGAGTCACGACTCACCTGTTCTGTGAGTCGGGTACAAAGGCGCAGGTAAAAATTAATCTCGTAATCAAGATATTTTTGCCCCCCTAAGATAAATACTTCTTGGCTTGACCCTTGTGGGTATGTGTGGCTGGTCTGGGTTCTTTTGTTCTGTGGTGATTAGTCTAGAAGGGGGAAAGGAGGGGAGGATGAGGAAAACAAGGAGGGAGGGAGGGAAAGAGAGAGAGAGAGAGAGGAGAGAGAGAGAGAGAGAGAGAGAGAGAGAGAGAGAGAGAGAGAGAGAGAGAGAGAGAGAGAGAGATGGTGATTTTTGGTAGATCGATTGATATTAAGATATTTAGGTACACATAAGTGAATTCATAGATAGAAGATTTTGTAGGTCAATGGATGGATGGATAGATGGATGGATGGATCGCTGGATGCATGGATGCATGAGTGGATTGAGGAACGAGTGGATGTGTGGATGAAAGGATTGGTGGATGGATCGACGGATGAAAGGAAGGATGAATGGATGGGTGTGTAAAAGGTAGGATGGATGGGTGACAAGAATGATGGATGGATGGGTGGATGAAAGGAAGGTGGGTGCATGGATAGATGACAGGAAGGGTGGATGGATGGATGGGCGAAAGGAATAGTTGATGGATCGATGGATGAAAGGAAGAGTGGATGGATCGATGGATGAAAGGAAGAGTGGTTGGATGGATGGGTGAAAGGAAGGGTGGATGGCTCGATGGATGAATGAAAGGGTGGGTGGATCGATAGATAAATGGAAGGGTGCATGGGTCGATGGATGAATGGAAGGGTGGGTGGATCGATGGATGAATGGAAGGGAGGCAGATCGATAGATGAATGGAAGGGTGGATGGGTCGATGGATGAATGGAAGGGCGGATACATCGATGGATGAATGGAAGAGTAGATGGATGGATGGATGAATGGAAGATTGGATAGATCGATGGATGAATGGAAGGGTGGATGGGTTGATCGATGAATGGAAGGGTAGATGGACGGGTGGATTAATCAATGGATGAATGGAAGGATGGAAGGATCGGTGGATGAAAGGAAGAGTGGATGGATGGATTGATGGATGGATGAAAGGAAGGGTGCAAGGATCGATGAGAGAAAGGAAGGTGGATGGATGGATGAACATATGAAAGGAAGGTTAGATGGATCGATGGATGAAAGGAAGGGTGGATGGATGAATGAATGGAAGGGTGGATGGATGGATGAAATGAAGGGTGGATGAATGGATGGATGGATGAAAGGAAGAGTGAATATATCGATAGATCAAAGAAAGGGTGGATGGATGGATTGATGAAAGGAAGGGTAGATGGATGGATGGATGAAAGGAAGGGTGGGTGAATCGATGGAAGAAATTTAGGGCGGATGGATCGATGGATCAAAGGAAGGATGAATGGATTGATGGCTGAAAGGTAGGGTGGATGGATCGATGGATGGAAAGAAAGGTGGATGGGTGGATGGATAAAAGGAAGATTAGGAAGAAAGAAAGATGGATAGGGACGGGCGGTCATACGCTCAGATCTACAGACAGAGATTGACGGACGGTAGGAAAGAGAGATAAGCATACAGACAGACTGGTAAACAGGTACGTAGGTAAGTAGGCGGGCAGGCTACTTGCCAGGTACACAAACTAAAGACAGACAGACAGACTACGACAGGCAGCTGGATAGCTAAATAGATAGACAGATGGTCGGACAGAAACATAGACTGACGGAAAGACAATCAGCTGGACAGATATACAGACAGACAGACAGACAGACAGACAGACAGACAGACAGACTAACAGCTGGATAGATACATAGACAGATGGTCGGACAGATACATAGACTGACGGAAAGACAGACAGACAGACAGAGACAGACAGACAGACAGACAGACAGACAGACAGACAGACAGACAGCTGAACAGATACACATACTGACAGACAGACAGCTGGATAGCTACATAGACAGATGGTCGGACAAATACATAGACTGACAGAAAGACAGTCAGCTGGACAGATACATAGACTGACAGACAGCTGAACAGACACATAGACTGACAGACAGCTGGACAGATACATAGACTGACAGACAGCTGGACAGATACGTAGACTGACAGACAGTTGGACAGATCGATAGACTGACAGACAGCTGGACAGATACATAGACTCACAGACAGCTGGACAGATACATAGACTGACAGACAGCTGGACAGATACATAGACTGACAGACAGCTGGACAGATACATAGACTGACAGACAGTTGGACAGGTACATAGACTGAAAGACAGTCAACTGGACAGATACATAGACTGACAGACAGTCAGCTGGACAGATACATAGACTGACAGACAGTCAGCTGGACAGATACATAGACTGACAGACAGACAGCTGGACAGATACATAGACGGACAGACAGTCAGCTGGACAGATACATAGACGGACAGACAGCTGGACAGATACATAGACTGACAGACAGCTGGACAGATACATAGACAGACAGTCAGCTGGACAGATACATAGACTGGCAGTCAGCTGGACAGATACATAGACTGACAGACAGTCAGCTGGACAGATACATAGACTGACAGACAGCTGGACAGATACATAGACTGACAGACAGTCAGCTGGACAGATACATAGACTGACAGACAGTCAGCTGGACAGATACATAGACGGACAGACAGCTGGACAGATACATAGACTGACAGACAGCTGGACAGATACATAGACAGACAGTCAGCTGGACAGATACATAGACTGACAGTCAGCTGGACAGATACATAGACTGACAGACAGTCAGCTGGACAGATACATAGACTGACAGACAGCTGGACAGATACATAGACTGACAGACAGTCAGCTGGACAGATACATAGACTGACAGACAGTCAGCTGGACAGATACATAGACGGACAGACAGCTGGACAGATACATAGACTGACAGGACAGCTGGACAGATGCATAGACTCACAGACAGCTAGACAGATACATAGACTGACAGACGCTGGACCAGATACATAAACTGACAGACAGCTGGACAGATACATAGACTGACAGTCAGCTGGACAGATACATAGACTGACAGACAGACAGCTGGACAGATACTAGACTTACAGACAGTCAGCTGGACAGATACATAGACTGACAGACAGCTGGACAGATACATAGACTGACAGACAGCTGGACAGATACATAGACTGACAGTCAGCTGGACAGATACATAGACTGACAGACAGCTGGACAGATACATAGACTGGACAGACAGCTGGACAGATACATAGACTGACAGGACAGCTGGACAGATACATAGAACGGACAGACAGCTGGACAGATACATAGACTGACAGACAGCTGGACAGATACATCGACCTGGACAGATCAGACTGCAGACAGCTGCGATACATAGACTGACATACAGCTGGACAGATACATAGACTGACAGACAGCTGGACAGATACATAAGACGGACAGACAGCTGGACAGATTACATAGACTGACAGACAGCTGGACAGATACATAGACTGGCAGACAGCTGGACAGATACATAGACTGACATACAGCGCGACAGATACATAGACTGACAGACAGCTGGACAGATACATAGACTGACAGTCAGCTGGACAGATACATAGACTGACAGACAGCTGGACAGATACATAGACTGACAGACAGCTGGACAGATACATAGACTGACAGACAGCTGGACAGATACATAGACGGACAGACAGCTGGACAGATACATAGACTGACAGACAGCTGGACAGATACATAGACGGACAGACAGCTGGACAGATACATAGACTGACAGACAGCTGGACAGATACATAGACTGACATACAGCTGGACAGATACATAGACTGACAGTCAGCTGGACAGATACATAGACGGACAGACAGTCAGCTGGACAGATACATAGACTGACAGACAGCTGGACAGATACATAGACTGACAGACAGCTGGACAGATACATAGACAGACAGTCAGCTGGACAGATACATAGTCTGACAGTCAGCTGGACAGATACATAGACTGACAGACAGTCAGCTGGACAGATACATAGACTGACAGACAGCTGGACAGATACATAGACTGACAGACAGTCAGCTGGACAGATACATAGACTGACAGACAGTCAGCTGGACAGATACATAGACGGACAGACAGCTGGACAGATACATAGACTGACAGACAGCTGGACAGATGCATAGACTCACAGACAGCTGGACAGATACATAGACTGACAGACAGCTGGACAGATACATAAACTGACAGACAGCTGGACAGATACATAGACTGACAGTCAGCTGGACAGATACATAGACTGACAGACAGACAGCTGGACAGATACATAGACTTACAGACAGTCAGCTGGACAGATACATAGACTGACAGACAGCTGGACAGATACATAGACTGACAGACAGCTGGACAGATACATAGACTGACAGTCAGCTGGACAGATACATAGACTGACAGACAGCTGGACAGATACATAGACTGACAGACAGCTGGACAGATACATAGACTGACAGACAGCTGGACAGATACATAGACGGACAGACAGCTGGACAGATACATAGACTGACAGACAGCTGGACAGATACATAGACTGACAGACAGCTGGACAGATACATAGACTGACAGACAGCTGGACAGATACATAGACTGACATACAGCTGGACAGATACATAGACTGACAGACAGCTGGACAGATACATAGACGGACAGACAGCTGGACAGATACATAGACTGACAGACAGCTGGACAGATACATAGACTGGCAGACAGCTGGACAGATACATAGACTGACATACAGCTGGACAGATACATAGACTGACAGACAGCTGGACAGATACATAGACTGACAGTCAGCTGGACAGATACATAGACTGACAGACAGCTGGACAGATACATAGACTGACAGACAGCTGGACAGATACATAGACTGACAGACAGCTGGACAGATACATAGACGGACAGACAGCTGGACAGATACATAGACTGACAGACAGCTGGACAGATACATAGACGGACAGACAGCTGGACAGATACATAGACTGACAGACAGCTGGACAGATACATAGACTGACATACAGCTGGACAGATACATAGACTGACAGTCAGCTGGACAGATACATAGACGGACAGACAGCTGGACAGATACATAGACTGACAGACAGTCAGCTGGACAGATACATAGACTGACAGACAGCTGGACAGATACATAGACGGACAGACAGTCAGCTGGACAGATACATAGACTGACAGACAGCTGGACAGATACATAGACTGACAGACAGTCAGCTGGACAGATACATAGACGGACAGACAGCTGGACAGATACATAGACTGACAGACAGACATCTGGACAGATACATAGACTGACATACAGTTTGACAGATACATAGACTGACATACAGCTGGACAGATACATAGACTGACATACAGCTGGACAGATACATAGACTGACATACAGCTGGACAGATACATAAACCGACAGATAGACATCTGGACAGATACATAGACGGACAGACAGCTGGACAGATACATAGACTGACATACAGCTAGACAGATACATTGACTGAAATACAGACTTCTCAATCGTTCATCTTCTACTCTCATTTTAAACAGAAGCTAGAACCTCCAATCTTTCCTCTTCTATCTTCAGGTGTACATGCAGATTAGAACTACCACTTCTTGCCTCTTCTTCCTTTATATGTACATATTTGTCAGATCTTCAAAATATGTCCTCTCCCACACTGGAATGTACATTATCACTTCGTTTAATTCTTCCTCTTCTAATCTGTTGCACTGAGAAACGTGGAATTTTGTTGTCTTCCCGGTTCTGCCCTGTCTTGTATGACTAAATTACAATTATGTTTCTTCTTCTTCTTCTTCTTTGTTCACCCTCTGCCGTCAATATGAATGAATGCAAAGAAAGCAGCAGTTATGTTTTGTCTTTCCTCATGTGCTTTAAGATGTGAAAATATATTAGTCTTCCCTCTTCTACCTGGGCATGTAGAAATACCTTACATTCTTGTTTAGTCTTTCCCCTTATTCCGTGGGATGTAGAGGTACCTTTCTGTCTTGTTTAGTTTTTCCCCTTCCACTCTAGGATGTAGATGTACCTTACAGTCTTGTTTAGCCTTTCCCCTTCTACCCTGGGATATAGAGGCATTTAACAGTCTTGATTAGTATTATCTTTTCAACTTTTATATGTAAAGCTACTGTCTTACTCATCACCATTATCATCACCATTATCATCACCATTATCATCACCATTATCATCACAAATATCATCACCATTATCATCGCATTATCATCACCATTATCATAACATTATCATCACCATTATCACCACCTTTATTATCACTATATCACCACCATTATCATCACCATTACCATCACATTATCATCACTATTATCATCACAGTTATCACCACCATTATCATAACATTATCATCACCATTATCATCACCATTATCATCACCATTATCATCACCAATATCATCATCACTATCATAACATTATCACCACCATTATCATCAGCATTATCATCAAGATTATCATCATCATTATCATCACCATTATCATCACCATTATCATCACATTTATCACCACCATTATCATCACCATTATCATAACATTATCATCACCATTATCACCACCATTATCATAACATTATCATCATCATTATCGTAACATTATCATCACCATTATCATCACCATTATCATTACCATTATCATAACATTATCATCACCATTATCATCACCATTATAATCGCCATTATCATCACATTATCATCGCAATTATCATCACAGTTATCACCACCATCATCATCACCATTATCATAACATTATCATCACCATTATCATCACCATTATCATAACATTATCATCACCATTATCATCACCATTATCATCACCATTATCGTCATCATTATCATAACATTATCATCACCATTATCATCACCATTATCATCTCCATTATCATAACATTATCATCACATTATCATCACATTATCCGCACATTATCATCACAGTTTTCACCACCATTATCATCGCCATTATCATCAACATTGTCACCACCTTTATTATCACCATATCATCACCTTTATTATCACCATTATCATCACCATTATCATCACTATTATCATCATCATTATCATAATCATTATCACCATCATTATCATCACCATTATCATCACCATTATCATTACCATCATCTTCATCATATAACCTCCATCATTCTTCCATCAATCTTAGTATCAACCTGACTCCATTCACAGGTGTTAATCTCACGGAGCTTAATGCGCTTGCATGTTAATTTCCTGCGCGCTGACGGTCGGGGTTGTGAGTTCAGTCCACACACACTGGTCAGTAGGACTTAAACATTCTCTTCTCATTCAGAAAACAATGGCAAGCTACTGTTCGTAATAGTAAATCAACTTGAGGTATGGATTTTTTGCAGTGGCCATGCGGGGGAATGAACAGGTTCATAGGCTGACAGGGAATGCACCGCTTGGTGGTAGATTACCTATGGACAAGGGAGAGGTGGTCGCGCGAATGTGGGACCAGGTGAGAAGTCGGGGAAACAGATTGTGAGAATTTTGTGGATTTTTTTTATTTTTTGCATTGGCCAAATTGGAGTGCGGGGGAATGAACAGGCTGATAGGCTGACAGAGAATGCACCTCTTAGTGGTAGAGTACCTATGGACAAAGGAGAGGTGGTCGTGCGCTTGTGGGACCAGGTGGAGTAGGCAGAGGAACAGATTGTGAGAATGGTATGGATTTGTTGCCCTGGCCATGCGGGAGTGCAGGGAATGCACCCCTTGGTGGTAGATTACCTATGAATAAGGGAGAGGTGGTCGAGCGCCTGTGGGACCAGGTGGAGAGGGCGGAGGAACAGATTGAGAACCCGTATATGGAAAGAATGAGATTGCGGGGGATGGCAGCGTTTCTAGTAGATTTTCAAAATTGAGAGGGAGGATCAGGAGAACTTTCCATCAGATAACGGTGGAAATGATTAGTAGTGTGGCTCTTCGCTTGCTGTTGAACGAGGGAACGGAGTGCGCATGTAAATGTCCTGAGTGCAGTGATGTCGGTTCTTAGCTCAACTCAACAACTCAACTCAACCTGGGGTTGGGGAGGGGGGGGGGTTGATAGCAACATGCAACATTTATACATTTTAAACCACCACCCAGGCAACACCGAGGCAAGAACCAGGATTCTGAAAGATAACTTATAAAAACCACACAAAACTGACAGAGCCCAAACTCCGCGTGTCAATTTCCGAACCCTAGACACACACTCGGGATCGTTATATCAACTACACCCCTCAGCACAGCCTTAGTCGGGATCAGGAAGGCAAACATACCAACCTGCGAGTACACAGTAAAATTGTCGGAGGTTGACAATTCAAAGCAAATATATCTGTCTTGTCACTACCACTCATATTTCAGCACAAGATCACAACGGGGAGTTATCCCTTTCTCTCTCTTCCTGCATCTGCCACCCTCCCGTTCATTTTACCGCTGTCTTCTCTTCTTTGCATAGTCTACATCCTCCAGAACCTCTTCAGAATGAGTTTAAGAATCTTATCTCTGGGTTTTTATTTTGCAGAGGATCGAGTCAGGTAGCTGTTGTGTCGCTCTATTCATCTCTTCTTGATCTAAGGCTAATTTCCAATGTTTAACAGCGTTTACTGACAATCCCGCATGTCGAATGAAAGCGGACTTTTTTTTTTTTTTTTGTCTGCAGTGATTCTTTTTTGTAATTCAATTTGTTAATAAACCAGGCCCGTCTTTTTCAATGAATAAATTTCTATTTTGTTGAGAATCTTGCAACTTGTGGCTGCGGTTGTATTTGGTCATTGACTGGCATTTCAAAATTGTAAAACGGCTTTTGACTTCTGAGCTAGTGAAAGAAAAGAGGTTTTCGCCATTGATTCGCTGAAATTCTCGTTCTTGGCGAGTACAGGAAAAGAGGTTTTCGCCATTGATTCGCTGAAATAAATTACTAGACGAGGGGGATACAGTAATCTTGATTTCGGGACCAAGTTTATAAATTTAAATACCTAGGAGCAATTATAACATCAGACGGAAGAGGCGCGACAAAGATTCAGAGCGGAATAGGGCAAGCAAAAGCTGCATTTCAGAAAGTGAAAAGAATCTCATGCATTGTGTCACTATTATTGAATGTAAGACAGGGAGTGCTGAAATGTTATATAGAATCGGTTTTGCTAGGAGTTAATCATGGAACTGAATGACTAAATTAGGATGAACTTAGAAGCAATGGAGATGTGGTTTCTGGGAGGAATGATGCGAATACTTTGGGCTACCTGAGTAAATAACAACGACTGCCCCGAAAGGGCTAATGAAATTAGAAAATGATATACAATTGTAATACAGGACAAACAAAGAGACTTTGATCATCTGACGAGAAAAGAGGCATAGGAGAATACTCTAACAACAGGAAAAGTCAATGGGAAAAGATACAGAAGCAGACCAAGAGAAATGATATTAGATGGAGTGAGGCTGTGGCATGGAGGAATATCATCAGAAGAGTTAATCCAGAACACCAAGGACGGAGATCTGTGGAGAGACTTGAATGTTTACGCCAGCTGGCAGGGCACTTGATGATGATGTTGTTGATGTTGTTGAAGATGATGATGTTGATGATGATGATGATGATGATGATGATGATGATGATGTTGATGATGATGATGTTGATGATGATGATGTTGATGATGATGTTGATGATGATGATGTTGATAATTATGTTGATGATGATGATGTTGATAATGATGATGTTGTTGAAGATGATGATGATGATGTTGATGATGATGATGATGATGATGATGATGATGATGATGATGATGATGATGATGACGATGATGATGATGATGATGATGATGATGATGATGATGATGATGATGATGATGATGATGATGATGATGATGATGATGATGATGAGCAGGCGGACAGATTGGCTGGGTCTGCACCACTTGGTGGGGTATTGGTGCATGTATTTAAATCGTGTCTATAGTCCATAATAAGTAGATTTGTTTTTGTGTGCACTCGCTCGCTTTGAACTCAAGCGTAGTTCATACACACTACTTCTAGTAGTGCTGGACTGAATTTTGCGTGTGGATTAGCTTTCCCTATTAACAGTGTCCCTCGTCATTAGGTGAACCCACTCCGACGTCAGAGATATTTGTAATTTACATCCCCAAGTCAAGGACGACAGGTCAACATTTTAGTCCAACTGTCCAGTGTAGGGGATCTTATCCATTCGGCCATGCTGCCCTACGAATAAATAGATTATATAGGTTTGGAAAGAATGCTGTTACATGGGAGTGACCAGGGGATCTGGGTGACACTAAACACCCCTAGGAAAGACCAGACGGACACACGATCAGACTGCTATTGTATTGGGACTCTTCGCTGGCTCTTGCAGATGAAGATAAAGCGCTCATGGAAATGTCTCGTATGCTGTCATGTCAGTTCTTGACTCAACTAAATTCATCTCCACTCTCCAATGAGTGGAAAAGGACCTTGAGTTTACTGTTTCATTAACCAAGGACTCAAAGTAGGGCGCTCTTCTGCAGTCGGTGTACTTGTGCTGCCATACTTATGAACGCAAACATTCGCACAGAAACCTTGTGTATATTGTCAGTGTACACACAAACTTTTCAAGTCTTGTGCGATCTTCCTCGGCGGCTAACGACAGGATAAACAGACCGTGGAGATGTTTGTTTTAAAACGTCATTAACTTGGAGACGTTTTGTGGTAGTGGCGCAGCGCCTCGGCCTAGTCCTGTGGAAATCTGGGTTAGATCCTTCGACTGGTTGGTTTTTGTAGTCACATGTAAAGTTAGTTGCATGTCTTTTACATCAGAGAAGCAGCGACTGCAGCAGGATATAACAATAGAAAATACAGCCAGTTAGGTATTTGTAGCTGCTGAGAAAAAAATGAGACATTCTAAAAACGGACACAATGTACACACCTTACAACGGACTCCATAAAGGTCGAACATAAATCACAGAGTGAAAATCCTCCTTTAAAAATAGACAATCATAAAAATATATTATAATATTAATTTACAATAATTATTATAGGACACAACAAACGACTTTTCGATTATATAGCATCTTCATCAGGGACGGGACAACACAAACAGCTAATATTAAAACACAACTCCTTCGTTGTCAAGAAAGTACAAAAGTTGAGGTAAGTTCGGTTTTGAAAGCTGCTCTTTTCCAACAAAGGTTGAGTCCAATTCAGCTGTTAAAAGTGCCAAAGAAGAAATGTGTGGCCAAAGGTGTGTAAACAGTCAGATATAAATATATAGAGGGAATTCACAATAGTTATACAGTGGCATCTACAACAGTACTGATTCCTGCTGGAATTTGCACGACATTGCACTCAACCATAATATTTAATGATTCTTTGAGATTTACGAGGCAATGTTACATTAGTACTTTTCCAATGCTTTCCGAACGGTCGACGTCCCTATCATCGGAACCAACTCAAAGCGATTTATTTCTAAATCGCCGGCGATTGATTTCGATCCCAGGACTCGGTCGAGCCAGGACCCTCCTAGATCATGTGTATGGGAGAACAGATCCATCATTTCCTGGAGAGAATGGAGTTGCAGGGACCAGAGGATGTGAACGACACTATGTTAGTTAGTTAGTTAGTTAGTTAGTTAGTTAGTTAGTTATTAGCTAGTTAGCTAGTTAGTTAGTTAGTTAGTTAGTTAGTTAGTTAGTTAGTTAGTTAGTTAGTTAGTTAGTTAGTTAGTTAGTTAGTCGACAGATCATCCTGATTGCACATCGAACCATTCTGTCCATGATTGCTCGGAACCCCTCCTCAGTAAATCCCGCGGCGTGTATCGGCTCACGACACCAGTTCTGTGTTGGTTTATTAATCTTCTTTGGCTCAATTCGTAGTGTTCTTGTTTGGCCACACCTCTTTTAACTTGCCGTTCTCGCAGTCTGACCATGGTTATAGATTCACAGTTATTACTTGGTTCTCGTCAGACTTACTTTTCGTAGACCATTCAGTATATCAGCCTGGTCCGCGGCTCGTCCGACCTCCATATAGTAGCTTTCCCTCAAGCCGACACTCAGTTATCCGAGGAAAGGTCAGACAGAAAAATAATCAGAATACACCTGACACTATTATTATTTGGACTCTTCGCTTGTTGTTGACGATGAGAACGAAGCGATTACGGGAATTGCCCCTGGTGTTGTAATGTCGTTTCTTAACCGAAATAAGCCGGTCTCTCTGGCCGAGGGGTTACAACACTTTCTCCGTAATCCCGTTTATCATGCAGAGTCTCATAGCAGGGCGAGAGCTGGGAGCAGTTCGACCCCCGCTGGTGACTTGCGGGATAACTGAGCCGGCCGCTCAGAAAGCAATGGCAAACTACTGAGCGTAATCTTACCAAGAAATCAACAGACAGCTGAAAGATGCTGATGTTGACAGCGATGTCCTGTAAAGGATATGCAAAAAAAAAAAAAAAAAACCGAAATAATCTCAACTTGATTTGCGATGTCAGACAATTGAGAAACTGTTTCTCTAACTTCAAAGCTATAGGGTGCATTTTTAATGACTGTGCAGTGTTTGAAAATAATCCCGGTCCAAGTTTTGTATTCACCCTCTATAAAGTTCATGCAACATAATAGGTAAATGCAAAACTTGGACCGGCAGTATTTTCAAACACTGCACAGTCATTAAAAATACACTCTGTAGTACGCACTGCGGTCCGTTATGAAAGCATCGAACCGGCTGGTAGGCATGCTAATTACTGGGCTATCACGACCCTTCTACATATGTTACCTGCATATTATTAACAGGACTTAGCAATCAACCACATTATTTTTACGGCTGTTTCAGATTTATTTGTAATTTACATTTAGTAGTTTGTCATTGTTTTCTGAACGACCGACACTCCTACCATTACAAAACATAAACAGAAAGCTGTCTGTTTTAAAATTCCCCTGCAGCTAATTTTGAACTATGTATGCGGGATTGCGAATGATGCTCCCTACTCCTTTTGCTCTAAACTACCTTTGGCCATTGTTTAAATATAACGCAAGACACAGCGAACGACTAAATATACTTCATGTCCCTTAACCTAAGATAGACTTATATAAAACAAGCTTAGCATACTCTGCCACTCAGTTGTGGAACAATCTTCCACAAGAAATCAAAGACACCACCAATCATTATACATACAGTCGCAACCTGTTTGAACACTATCTCAGGACAGATTACATGCCCCCTTAAAAAAAAAAAAAACAGCAACAAAGACAATAATAATGGTAAATTATCTCGAACGACAACTAGCCAGAAAAAACAAAAAACAAAAACATTCCCATATGTGTGGCACGTTACACCCACCTTGGGTATTTATGATGCCCATGTTAAACATTGCCTCAACGAGTCATGTATTATTGATTATTTTTCATGCGTTTTAATGCTTATTGTTCTTTTGTTGTTAAAGAATTGCTTCATAAGAGATGTTGAATGAAAGAATGTATGAGAGGAAATAGAGAAGAAGGGCAGAATGTCATACGGGCCTGCGTGCCCAATTCTTAACCCTTTGAAAATAAAGATTTTCGTTCGTTCGTTCGTTCGTTCGCCAAAGATGCGGATGGCCTCTAAATAAAATACCTATATAATTACGAGTCATAGGCTTCTTATTAATTTATATTTTGCCTTTGATATCTACTTATTTTCCTTTCTCAATATGAGTGCAAATCAATCCATATCAGTTTATTTCCATTGCTATCTGCATTACCTCAGGTTTTCCCCCAGGAAGTGGCTTAAAGCATTTTCCCTATATTTGTATTTGTGCTTGGTCTGTGAGCAAACCAAGATCAGATATTAAGGCCACGAACCTCTTTTTGAAGCTCACCTGATCAAGCAGGCCTACTAAGACAAAGGTAAAGTTGATCTACAGATGACATCGGGTGGATAAGTCGGTTGTTTTTGAAGTACGCAATGAGCATTCACAGGGAGACATATATGACTGCAGTAAACGGATAGATGCGAATTACGATCTGGAATGTACATCGTTTGTCGTGGAGTGTTTTTGAAATGTTTTTCCGGACAAGTTTGGGTGTTTTAGACAATGTTTTACTTCCGACTGGAAAAATGAGTCGACATCCGATAAGTCAAGGGTTTTGGTTCAGAGCTGCAAATAAAGAGTACAGACAGACAGACAGACAGACAGACAGACAGACAGACAGACAGACAGACAGACAGATTGGGAGACAGATAGATTGAGAGACGGACAGACAGATTGGGAGACCGAAATATTGGGTGACCGACAGAATGGGAGACCGACGGATAGACTGGGAGACCGACAGACAGATTGAGAGACAGGCAAACAGATTGGGAGACAAACAGATTGGGACACAGACAGATTGGGACACAGACAGACAGATTGCGAGACCGACAGAGAGATTGGGAGACCGACAGACAGATTGGGAGACCGATAGACAGATTAGGAGACAGACAAACTGAGAGACGGACAGAGAGATTGGGAGACAAACAGGCAGATTAGGAGAAATGCAGACTGGGAGACCGACAGACAGATTGGGAGACAGACAAACCGTTAGGGAGACAGACAGACAGATTGGGAAACAGACAAAAAGAATGGGAGACCGACAGACAGACAGGGAATCCGACAGACAGATTGGGAGACAGACTGACAGATTGGGAGACAAATATGCAGATTAGGAGACAGACTGGGAAGCCGACAGACAGATTGGGAGACAGAAAACAGATTGGGAGACAGACAGACGGATTGGGAGACAGACAAACCATTAGGGAGACAGACAAACAGAATGGGAGACCGACAGACAGATTGGGAGACAGACTGACAGATTGGGAGACAAACATGCAGATTAGGAGACAGGCTGGGAAACCGACAGACAGACTGGGAGACAGACAAACAGATTGGGAGACAGACAGACAGATTGGGAGACAGATCGATAGATTGGGAGACAGACAGGCAGATTGGAAGACAGACAGACTAAGAAACTGACAAACAGATTGGGAGACCGAAAGATTGGGTGACCGACAGATGGGGAGACCGACAGGCAGA
>JACEFZ010005275.1:0-12348 GCA_014155875.1 Cepaea nemoralis
CCCCTTCCGGGGGCGTGGAGGAAATGGAGGGGGTTGGAAAAGGCAGTAAAAACAGCGGCATTCCGTTGGTTAGAGGAGACTACTGCAACACACGTTGTATTCATTACGGATTCAAAGAGTATGCTTAGTAAGGTGGAGAAAGGAATGTTTCGTGTGGAATGGCTATCGTCGCTTCATAGATCACAGATTGTGAGAATTGTGTGGATATTTTGCCCTGGCCATGCGGGGGTGCGGGGGAATGAATAGGCTGATAGGCTAGCAGGGAATGCACCTCTTGGTGGTAGATTGCCAATGGACAAGGGGGAGGTGGTCGTGCGCTTGTGGGACCAACTGGAGAAGGCGGAGGAACATGTGGAAAGAATGAGATTGCTGAGGAATCTGCGGGGCTTCTGGAAGAATCTCACCACTGAGAGGAGAATTTTAAATCAGATAGCTATGGGAACGATTAGTAGTATGACTCTTCGCTGGCTGTTGAACGAGGGGACGGCGAACGTAATGGAATGTCCTGAGTGCAGTTATATCGGTTCTTAACTCAACTCAACTCAACTCAACTTAATTCAACTTTATAGAGCAGGGACAGACAGAGAGGAAAGAAGCTTGTTGGGCTGAGTTCGATGCGTGAAGAAATACCACCAACAAATCTTAACCAGAGCACGAGGAACCGAGATCTGAGGAGATACATTATCGCCAGCGCCGTTGGCAAGTGACCAGATGATGATAATGGCTCAGTTAAACAATTAATCAAAGTGAAATAATATGATATGTCTTATAATTCCCCCATTACGATCTCTTAGAGCACAAACATGTATCTGCTGTAGGCAACATTAAACAATTAGTTACAAGAAAGCAAATAATAATGACAAACCTGCTCCACATTTTCATCAAAAGAAACATGTATTTTTTAATTTTCACATGTCAACATTTAAGAAAATAACTTTTTTTCTCCTCTTTAAGCATACAGCATTCCCTACAGTGACAACAAATATTTTTGAAACGAAGCGAAATTTAATATTATTCCTATTTTGGTGATCGCTAAAAGCGATTTAATGTATTAGTTGAAATGAGAAGACGGTGAATAAAAAGAATACAGATAAATGTATGTTAAGATGCATCAAGAGAATACTTTAGAAGTTAGCCTGCAATGTAGAAATCTGAAGTAAATGGAAGGTATTTTTATGTTTTGTTTATGGAATTCTCTTAGTTTTCAGAGAAGTTTAGAACTTGGGTTTTTGTGATTGGGTACTTAGTGATGGGGAGATTGTAGTTTGTAGTTATGTGGCTATTAGCGTCGATGTCCATGCGTTGGGTCAGTTTATATATTGTTATATGATATTATACAGACATGTAGCAGGAATGCTAGCCTACGAGATACCCTTCTTCTTCTTCTTCTTCTTCTTCTTCTTCTTCTTCTTCTTCTTCTTCTTCTTCTTCTTCTTCTTCTTCTTCTTCTTCTTCTTCTTCTTCTTCTTCTTCTTCTTCCTTCTTATTCTTCTTCTTCTTCTTCTTCTTCTTCTTCTTCCTTCTTCTTCTTCTTCTTCTTCTTCTTCTTCTTCTTCTTCTTCTTTTCTTCTTCTTCTTCTTCTTCTTCTTCTTCTTCTTCTCTTCTTCCTCTTATTTTCTTCTATCTCGTCCTCCCTCTCCTCCTCCTCCTCCTCCTCCTCCTCCTCCTCCTCCTCCTTCTGCTTCTTCTTATGCGAGTTTCTATTCGACGTTTCTCAGCTTTTGAGCTAAACAGTGATATATATATATACCTTTAACCCCAAAACCGAAGTTTTGTACGCTAGAAAGTGGAGCCCCACATCGGCCGCGCATTGATCCTTGGGCGCAGGGGAGACAACACATAAGCGGTTATCAGGGCACATGCCGTAAATTAATTAGCTTAAAATAATCGAATTTCGGTTACTGATGATTTTGTGTTGTTGTTGTTATTGTTGTTGTTGTTGTTGTTATCGTAGTCGTCGTCGTTGTTGTTGTTTTGTTGTTGTTGTTGTTGTTTTTGTTGTTGTTCTACTTCCTTTTCTTACTGCTGGTGTTGCTGTTATTGTTGTACTTCATCTTCTTTTTATTATTATTATTATTATTATTATTATTATTGTGTCCCTGCTATTGATGTTATTAGTGCTGTCACTGTTTTTATCTCCATTGCTACTGTTGTTGAGACAAGAACCGACATGACAACACTCGGGTACAATACTAATGGTACTTACTAATAGCAATCTGACAATGTGTTCGCCCGAGCCCCCCCCCCCCCCCCCTCCCATCGGTGTCCCAAGTGTTTGTCAGACCTTCCGGCCACCAGCCTCCCCAAGCAGTGATGACCCACCCGCTTCTCTGCACAACACATGACTCCCAAGGGCCTGGCGCTCGTCCACCCCACCATATGTGCCGGTACTGTCCTTCTAGTATTGTGGCTTTGAATTCAAGCGTAGTTCGTACAAGTTGTACTATTTCTAGAGCACTGGGCTGATTTTTTTCTTGTATATTAGTTGTCCCTATTACCAGTGTCCCCGCCATCAGGCGAACCCACTGCGACTTCTGAGATACTTGTAATTTCCGTCCCAAAGTCAAGAATGAGAAGTCAACATTTTAGTCCAACTGATAAGTGTAGATTTCGCTTTAATAAGGTCACTTAAAAGTCGACAGGGTCGACATCATTGCACCGGGGTTTTATCCCATATGGCTCAGTCTCTTTCAGCAACGAACTGCCGAAAGCATCGGACAAAGCACGAACTCCGTAGCTCAAGCGACGTCCCTCATGATTCTGAAAAAAAGTGCACTCGTGAACCGAAGGACGCGGCCCGGAATTCACAACCTTCGGAGCCTGAATCAGACACGTTACCTCGTCATTAGCACACTCTGAAGTTTAAGAGCGAGAGCTGTATCCATTCGGCCACGCCGACCTCAATAACCCGTTTACATGCCATCAGAGGCATTGAGTATATGGTGCTGGCCACATATGTGTATAGACTAATTTACTGTGACGTGGTCAGTATCCAGCCGATAGACTTTACTTCCCATAATATTTTCTGGTACCGATTTAGGATGGGTCGAAATAAGACCCCAGGATTATTATAAATACTTTTTTTTTTCAAATCCCGGCCTCGAAGGGAATTTGAACGCATGACAATCAAGCCAGCAGTCGAGCCTACTAACTACCTCGCTACAGCGGATCCCTATCTGCACAAATGAGGAAACAGAATATGTAATCAGAAACACGTCGAGCAATAAACAAAGCACAAAAATAAAGACGTGGCATTCTAAAACAATAAACGTGATGCAGAAAAGCACGTATAATTTGATCTACATTGGTAATGACTGCTGCTATAGGCAAAGTAATAAACAGCTGCTAAATTAGCAACATTAGAACAGACTTCTACATTAGAAATAAAGATGTTTGCAATCTGGAATTGAAGAGATCTTTTCAGAAACTGAGAACATTCTTATCGCTCATAGGTTCTTCACGGCGGGAATCGCAAAAAAGGTGTTACTGCCAGTTTAGCAATTAAAAGCTAAATGTAAAAAAAGCCATTTGGTTTCTTCGAAAACAAGAAAATGTGAGTCTTCGTTCCAACACACGCGAATAAAACATTGCGCATTTCTGCTTTTGTCATTAGATTCTATCTTTCTGCGTGATTTCCACAAAACAGCAGCGCCTGTAAATGCTGTATCAACATCAAGTGAAATGAAACTTCAAACAACGAAACACAAAGAGGGCATTCGTTCGTGCAATTAAGATAGAAATGTGACCTGGTGAAAGTTACGTGTCTGCCAAGGGCTGGCCTTAATGATAAGCTAAGCTTTAAGACACAGGCGGCATAACAGGAGTACGGCCTAATTGGAGCATTCTTCATAACTCTTGGCGAAGAAACTCTGTCTTTCTTTCTTTCTTCTCTTACTGCCTATATATGTTTGGACCAAACATAAATGGATGGCGGGAAATGGGAAGTAGGGGTGTGACATTTATGATTTTAAAGTTGTTATTATGGTGTATTATTTATACAATTAGAGTGAGTTGCATAGGGGAAAGCTACTTTATTGATATTTTAACTTATAGTTTGATGTATAAACCCCTGGCAGGTGCAGGAGGTTCAAGTAAGACGATTTAACAGCCTATGGCAAATAATCAGTTCATTTATACTCAGTTTGACTCAACGCGTGTAACAGAGTACTTTACTTAATCTTTACCCAGTTTGTCTGAATGCGCGTAACATGGTACTTTATTTCATCCTTTACCCAGTTTGTCTCAACGCTTGTAACAGGGCAATTTACTTTTTTAAAACATTAGTTGCATGTCCTTCACAGGACGTAGCAGTCAACCCCAGCATTTTCGATGTTCGTGATTCCTGGGCAAATTTTACGTTCAGTAGTTTACCATTGCTTTCTGAATGACCGGCACCGATACCTTTTTCGAATCACCAGCACCGCTGTGTTTCGAGCCCGAGTATACGGGCTCACAAACGAACGAACGAACGGACTTTATTTTCAAAGGGTAACAAATTGGGCACGCAGGCCCATCTTACATTCGGCCCTTCCAATCACTCATCTTTCGTTCATCAATAGTGCATAGGAAAAACATTGTCAAATGAATTTTGTAAACATAAACAATGCATATTACCATGTTATGAGACACATCCACCACCCACCCACACATCCCCCATTCATACACACATAACACATTCACCCACACATCCCCCATCCAACCACACACACACACACCCCAGGCACACATACATTCCCCACCCATCCACCACATCGCCACACCTACACATCTCCCCACCCACACACACTCCCACCAACCACACATCCCATCCACCCACACCCCAAGCATACATACATTTCCCAACCCACACATCCCCACCCACACACATCTCCCCACCCACTCACATATCCTCCACCCGTCCCATTACCCACCAACAATCACCCACCCACATATCCTCCTCCACCCACACACATCCAACCACCCAGCCAAACACACATCCCTCAACCACACATCCCCCACGCACACACACATCTCCCCGCCATCTCACATATCCCGCACCTACCCACACACAAATTCCGCACCCACCCACATAATCTCCCATCTCCCCCAGCCCACTCACAGATCCCGAGCCCACCCATACAAACATCCCCCACCATCTCCTAACCTACACACACTCACCCACCCACATATCCTCTACCCATCCACACATCCTCCACCCACCCATCCCGCAACCAAACATCCCTTAACCACACATCCCTTAACCACACACCCTTACCCATATACAATCACCCACCCACACATCCTCTACCCACCCACCCATCCCCCAGCCACACATCCCTTAACCACACACCCCTACCCATATACACACACATCCCCACCCACACAGACATCTCCCCACCAATACACACATCCCTCACACACATCCCCACCCACCAACACACCTCCCATCCACGCACACCCAACCACACACACACACATCCCCCACCCATACACTCATCCCCCTCACACATCCCTCCACACACGTACTTATCCCCCGACCACTAACACCCACACATCCCACATCCACTCATCAACACAGACATCTCCCATGGGACGCAGAGGTGTTTATAAGGCACCAGGGCCGGGTTATATACTGGCCAAGATCTATTGACGCGTCGTCGTCGAGCGTCCTGGGCAACAGGTCCCTTCGGGGTCCTGGCTAAAGCCAGTAGGATCGCCGATTCCTCCGAAGTCGGAGAATGTCTGCCTGTACGGCGAGGAACCACCAGTCTGCACACAAATAAGCCAGACATGGGACAATGGATACTCAAGCAAACCTCAGGTCCTGTATGACATCACACTGATGATGGACAACAGGATGCCTTCATCCGACATACAGGACTTCGCGTTGGAGCTCAAGCCAACGAACACAAGCAAGCAAGCAAACATCTCCCATCTACCCATCCACACTCACACACCCCAACCATCCCTCCAAACACACACCCCCACCCTCACACACATCAACACCCACCCGAACACCCACACCCAACCACACCCCCACCCATCCATACACACATCCTTTATCCACACCCATCTTCCCTCCCACACAACACCACACCCACACGCATCACCAAGACACATCTCTCACCCACACATCTCCTACCCACCCATACATCCCCCATCTACAATCACCCTCACCACCTACACATACATCCTCCATCCAGCCACACACACCCCCACCCACCCAGAAACACCACCCTCCAACACACACATCCCCACATTCATCACCCACACTCATCACACACCCATCCCCCAACCCACATACACATCCCCAACACCCCGACACACACATTCACCCACACATCCCTCACCCACACACCCATGCACACACACACTCCCCACCCATTCACTCAAACATCCCACACCCGCACACATCCCCCACCCACCACATAACCCCCACACCCACATCTCCCCACCCACATATATATCCCCCACCCATCCCATAACCCACCAATATTCATCCACCCACATATCCTCCTACACCCACTCACCCACAAACGCCTAGCCAAACACACATCCCCCATCCACACACACATCTCCTCGCCAACCCATACATCCCGCACGTACCAACACACAAACCCCGCACCCACCCACACAATCCCACCCCGCCCACCCACACATCCTGAGCCCACCCACACACTCCACGAATCCACCCACACACATCCCCCACCATCCCCCAACCTACTATTATGAACAAACTCCCACATTTTACACACACATACAGTGACGATTGTCGTGAGCATTCTCGCAAAATTGTAAGAAAAATTGAGAAAAATTGTACATATACATTTTGTAACGTAAAAATTAGTGATGCAATTCAACTCTCTCTCTCTCTCTCTCTCTCTCTCTCTCTCTCTCTCTCTCTCTCTCTCTCTCTCTCTCTCTCTCTCTCTCTCTCTCTCTCTCTCTCTTCTTAAACACACACACACAGAGAGATATATACATATATATATATACACATATATATACACAAAGAGACACACACACTCATACTCCCTTACTCACTCACACTCGCTAACTCTCTCACTCACTCTACAGTAGTGTGCATGCGATTATAGTATACATGATAAAATCAAGTGGCATACAAAATGATATCTCGTAATATGAAAGATGAGAATACATAAAAAATATGGAATAGCATGTTACATGACATGGGTGCGCTTAACTCTCTCTCTCTCTCTCTCTCTCTCTCTATATATATATATATATATATATATATATATATATATATATATATATATATATATATATATATATATATATATATATATCTTCCTAGACGTACATACACTCTCACACTCATTCACTCTCTCTCTCTCTCTCTCTCTCTCTCTCTCTCTCTCTCTCTCTCTCTCTCTCTCTCTCACATTCACTAACTCTCTCAATCACTCTACAGTAATTTGCATGTGTTGATTTTGTACATGTTAAAATGAGTTGGCATTCAAAATGATAATATGAAAATGAGAATACACAAAAAATATGGAATAGCATGTTAGATGACATGCGTGCGCTCAACTCTCTCTCTCTCTCTTTCTCTCTCTTTCTCTCTCTCTCTCTCTCTCTCTCTCTCTCTCTCTCTCTCTCTCTCTCTTCTCTCTCACACACACACGTACCCACACACACACACACCCACACAAAACATACACACGAAAATACACACATATACCCACGCACATACACAATCCACACCCGCATACACATACTTACGCACACATACTCACATAACACACGAATACACACTCCCTCGCATACACTGCATGCATGCACACTTACACACACAAACATGTACACATACATACATGAGCACACACACAAACACATACATATACACACACATACATACAAACACATATAAACACACATGTACGCACACCTTAACACACGTACAGACATACACACACAAGCACACACATATACACATGTACACACACATATACATCCATACAGACATGCACAAACATACATCCACACATATAAACACACACACATAGACACACATACACACACGCATCCATACCACACACATACACGCTGCCTCACATAATCACTAAAACTAATATGGATAAACTCCCACACTTTTCACACGTACACACTGTCGACTATCGTGAGCATCCTCACAAAACATTCAAAATTGGGAAACAATGGGGGGAAATGGAAAATATGTAAAATGGTGATGAAAATATGGTATGCATTGTGTAACTTAAAAATAAAATAGTGGCCCAATCCAGTAAGATTTATGGAATTGACATAAACATGATGAGATAAGCAGTGCATGTTAAATTCAATTGGCAGTAAAAATGCCAATATGAAAGATGAGGATACAGAAAAACATATGGCATAATGATATGATTGCGCTCATCTCTCTCTCTCTCTCTCTCTCTCTCTCTCTCTCTCTCTCTCTCTCTCTCTCTCTCTCTCTCTCTCTCTCTCTCTATTTATTTATTTTCCTTTCATGCACATAGGCACACTAACTCTCTCATTGTCCCATTCTCTCCCTCTCTCTCACTCACTATTTCTCTATCATGCTTATACGCAATCACTCTCACACTCGCCCTCACTTACACGCAAACACACATACTCACATATTCACTCTCACTCAATCTCTCACTCACTCTCCCACTTACACTCACTCTCTTACTCTCTCTGTCTCTCTGTCTCTCTCTCTCTCTCTCTCTCTCTCTCTCTCTCTCTCTCTCCCACTCACACTCACTCATTCACTCTCTAAACCACACTAAATCACTCTCATGCAAATTTTCCCACTCACACTCTTTCTCACTCACTCTCTGACCCACTCTCTCGCTCACACACACACAGTGAAGAATGATAGTGAAAAAATGATACCAGTAGGTGACTTATGGAGGCATATAATCGGTACAAAGTATTAGAGAGTTTTCGGTTGAATGTGTAGGGACTCATTGGAGTTTTCAGATCTGGTGGAAGGCTATTCCACAAGTGAGCACCAGAATACGCGAAACAAGTTTTGTATAAGTCCAATCTAGGCTTCGGAACCTGTAATAAATTTAAGCGCTTACTGTTCATTGCATTAGATTGAATTAACGGTAAAAGATACTCTGGGGTATTTTCAGATATAATTTTGTTCACTAATTTGGCTTTGTTAAAAAGGAAGCGCTTTCGAAGTGGTAGAAGTCTTAGATGGCTGTATAATTTATTACTTACCGCGTTCGCAAGCCCTTAGCCACGGAGACCGGTTACTTAATTTACTTAATCTATACCCAATTTACCTCAAGACTTGTAAAGAGTGTAATTAATAAGTAAATTATCATTTACACCCCTTAAAGCACTTTGAGCATATGGTGCGGGGCCCATAGTTGTATGGGTCATTCGGCGCCTGCTGGGTCATGGGGTCAGTATCATATCAGCCGCTTTTACTTCCCAAGATATTTCATGTTCTCATTTTGGTCTAGATCGACCTGCGGAACCAGTTCAGTTTTAAAATCCTTCATAATGAGGATACAACCCCATAACCAGTGAGTCGACTGTCGAATGTATAACCACTACGTTACCATGGCTCACGTAGAAGAAGGTCCTTAACGCTTACCTGTTGTATATGTACCTGTATTAACTCTGTGAACTTAGAACCCGCATACTCTAGAACTCTATTCTACTGTGGGCTGATTAACACAAGCTCCAGACGGAGATACCAACCAAGTTTGTTCTTCATTTATCGTCAGGTGTGGACTGTATCATCGTCAGGTGTGGATTATATTATCGTCAGGTGTGGACTGTATCATCGTCAGGTGTGGACTGTATCATCGTCAGGTGTGGACTGTATCATCGTCAGGTATGGATTATATTATCGTCAGGTGTGGACTATATGATCGTCAGGTATGGATTGTATGATCATCAGGTGTGGATTATATGTTGGTCAGGTGTTGAATATATGATCGTCAGGTGTGGACTATATGATCGTCAGGTGTGGACTATATGATCTTCAGGTGTGGACTGTATGATCGTCAGGTGTGGATTATATGATCGTCAGGTGTGGACTATATGATCGTCAGGTGTGGACTATATGATCGTCAGGTGTGGACTATATGATCGTCAGGTGTGGACTTTATGTCGGTCAGGTATGGTCTATATGATCGTCAGGTGTGGACTATATGATCGTCAGGTGTGGACTATATGATTGTCAGATGTGGACTATATGATTGTCAGGTATGAACTATATGATCGTCAGGTGTGGACTATATGATCGTCAGGTATGGACTATATAATCGTCAGGTGTGGACTATATGATCGTCAGGTGTGGACTATATGATCGTCAGGTGTGGACTTTTTGTCGATCAGGTATGGATCGTCAGGTATGGACTTTATAATCGTCAGGTGTGGATTTTATGTTGGTCAGGTATGGTCTATGTGATCGTCAGGTGTGGACTATATGATCGTCAGGTGTGGACTATATGATCGTCAGGTGTGGACTATATGATCGTCAGGTGTGGACTATATGATCGTCAGGTGTGGACTATATGAACGTCAGGTGTGGACTACATGATCGTCAAGTGTGGATTACATGATCGTCAGGTATGGACTATATGATCGTCAGGTGTGGACTATATGGTCGTCAGGTTTGGACTATATGATCGTCAGGTGTGGACTATATGGTCGTCATGTTTGGACTATATGATCGTCAGGTGTGGACTATATGATCGTGTGGTTTGGACTATATGATCGTCAGGTGTAAGCTATACGATCGTCAGGTGTGGATTATATGATCGTCAGGTGTGGACTATATGATCGTCAGGTGTGGACTATATGATCGTCAGGTAAGAACTATATGATCATCAGGTAAGGATTATATGATCGACAAGTTTAGTCTGTACGATCGTCAGATGTAAACTATATGATCCTCAGGTACGAACTGTAAGTCTCTCTTGTGTTTGCCCATGTCGTGTGGCGTAGATCGCCATGTAAGGCCCCATCCTCCTGTCCCTCTTCTTATAGCTCGTGTCATATGCTGTTGATCGCCGTGTATGTCTGCATCCTCTTTATTCTCTTAATATAGTCCATTCTATGCGCCGCTGATCGCCATATTTGTCCACGTACACACAACGTCTGTGTGGTGTTCCTGTTCCCCACATTTATGTGTGATGTGTCAAGTTTGCCACATTTCTGTGTAATGTGTCAGTTTATTACATTTATGTGTGATGCGTAAGTTTCTTACATGTCTGTGTAATATGTCAGTTTCTTACATTTCTGTATGATGTGTCAGTTACTTACATGTTGATGTGTCAGTTTCTTACATGTTGATGTGTCAGTTTCTTACATGTTGATGTGTCAGTTTCTTACATGTTGATGTGTCAGTTTCTTACATGTTGATGTGTCAGTTTCTTACATGTTGATGTGTCAGTTTCTTACATGTTGATGTGTCAGTTTCTTACATGTTGATGTGTCAGTTTCTTACATGTTGATGTGTCAGTTTCTTACATGTTGATGTGTCAGTTTCTTACATGTGATTGTCAGTTTCTTACATGTTGATGTTCAGTTTTCTTACATGTTGATGTGTCAGTTACTTACATGTTGATGTGTCAGTTTCTTACATTTTGATGGGCAGTTACTTACTTTGGGTGTGCAGTTTCTTACGTTGATGTGTCAGTTCTTACATGTTATGTGTCAGTTTCTTACATGTTGATGTGTCAGTTTCTTACATGTTGATGTGTCAGTTCTTACATGTTGATGTGTCAGTTACTTACATGTTGATGTGTCAGTTTCTTACATGTTGATGTGTCAGTTACTTACATGTTGATGTGTCAGTTACTTACATGTTGATGTGTCAGTTACTTACATTTCTATGTGATGTGTCAGTTACTTACATGTTGATGTGTCAGTTACTTACACGTTGATGTGTCAGTTTCTTACATGTTGATGTGTCAGTTACTTACATGTTGATGTTCAGTTCTTACATGTTGAATGTGTCAGTTTCTTAATGTTGATGTGTCAGTTTTTACATGTTGTGTGCAGTTTCTACATGTTGATGTGTCAGTTTCTTACATGTTGATGTGTCAGTCTACATGTTGATGGTCAGTTTCTTACTTTTTATTGTCAGTTACTTTCATGTGATGTTCAGTTTCTTACATGTTGAGTGTCAGTTCTTTCATTTGGGGGTTTTCAGTTTCTTACATGTTGATGTTCAGTTTCTTTCTGTTGAGTGTCAGTTTCTTATGTTGATGTGCAGTTACTTACATGTTGATGTGTCAGTTTCTTACATGTTGATGTGTCAGTTACTTACATGTTGATGTGTCAGTTACTTACATGTTGATGTTCAGTTTTTTTTTTTTTTTACAAATTTCTTTTTGTTTATTTTGTTTTTA
>JACEFZ010005276.1:0-32024 GCA_014155875.1 Cepaea nemoralis
GGTATTGTGAAAGGATACCTTGCCTCCTTGAAAAATGCGAAAAGCAGGATTGTGCATTTTAATAATTCTATAGCTGTTGAAAATCGCAAAGATGGCCGTAAGTCACTGCATTGGGGACTTGTGGGAAAAAACCAGTCTCCGATGTAGCCCGTTACCTCGGACGGAATCAGTTTAGAGGAAGTAAACCTTTGACAAAAGTGTGCTGAAGTCGTATACACTTACAATTGATGTGTTTAACTAGGTGTGACGCACTTCTGCCGAAAGAGAAACGTAGAAGAAGAAGAAGAAGAAGAAGAAGAAGAAGAAGAAGAAGAAGAAGAAGAAGAAGAAGAAGAAGAAGAAGAAGAAGAAGAAGAAGAAGAAGAAGAAGAAGAAGAAAAAGAAGAAGAAGAAGAGCACAAACACAAGTGTCACATGCCTGTGTTCAGTGGCATTAAGGTGAGTGGCCGTACAATATAAACAGTTCAAGAGGTGAAAGGGCATTCACCGGAAAGAGAATATAAGGAGATAAACGGTAAGGGAGAGGGGCTGCAAGAAGGGGCAGACAGTTGGAGCAGTGAGGTGGTGTGTTGTGTGTGAAGCATTGTGGGGGATGGAATTGTTGAGAAGAGAGGGACAAAGACTGACGGGGGACAGTGGAGTCTAGACCGGACCAGGAGAAGGTCGTGGTCTGAGAAAGTGAAGAATTGTGACGGAGTTCTGAAGATAACTCCGCACTGGTGGTTCCAGGGATAGTGAGTGGAATTCGAGACCCATAGTGGGTTACTTTGAGTCGGGCCTAGAGAGAGGCTAGTATACCTGTCGTGTGGAACGATATTTAGTAGCCTGAGAGGCAGTGCTATTCGACGTGTTCCATTGGGATGGAGATATATTCTTAGAGAATTATTGTTCCTGGATTTATATGCTACATGTGTCTGTGTTAATTCATCATTAAAGGAATATTATGTGCGCAAATTAACGCTTGTTCACTGACTGGTGTTGGGTGTGATGCATCTTGGTTAATCTGTGTTCAACCTCATATTGTTACAAGGACATACCCTAGACACAACATAGCCACTCTATCTGTCACTTAGTCAACATTCACTTCGTGACAGAGAAGATTTCTGGGAGGCTTCGTCTATTAGAGAGAACACTAACATCAGAGACATTAGTCGGATGCCCAATTACAACAACAATAATGAGAGCTCTCCTGTCAAGAATAAACACCATTTTCAGTAGACAACGCATGTCAAAAGTGTCGGAGAATTAATACAGAGTCCACGAGAAACCATGGTAAAATATCATTTCTCACTCGGAGTGGGGAGAGTAGACGGGGAAAGTGTGTCCACGATATAAACACTGGGGTTTCTTCCGTGCGGGAACTGGGTAGCACATAGGTCACGAGAAGGTCAGGACAGGTAAATTGGATACCAGGCAGTATTTCTTCGGCTATCAGGGACGTCAGAAAATTAACGCAAACAGGCGCGTGTGTTTATAGGTCAAGTGAACAGTACAAAAAAACGGCGCCATGATACTGGCAAGATGATATCCTGACAGGTGCGTGTGGGTGTGACGAAGACAGGATTTAAGACAGTGAGCAATTTCGTTGAGAAGTTCCTGGGTGTGGTGACACATCTTGTGTGTGTGTTGAGGACAAAGGCACAGTGTGGTTGCAGGGCGATAGGTTAAGAATTCACCACAGGTAAAACGGGTGAGGACGGTGGAAAATCGTTGAGTCGCCACGGACAAATTGGGTTGACAAGAGGGTCAGTGCTGTTTACGAGGACAGCGAAGTATGTGTGGATAACGGAAAAGTTCCGGACATTACTTTGTTCGCAGTCAGTGAAGATGTAGTACACTGAGGTACAAACAGAGATGACCGGTGGGTTCATGTCAAGGCCGAGAACCAGGGAATTTGACGAAAAAATTTCCACGGAGAATAACACGTTGTGTTTCTACTGAAACTACGATTCACGTCTTTAAGTCTTTGTGTGTGTGTGTCATCATCGGCAAACAAACCACAACAGTCATTCAGGTGCCGTCTTCGCAAATATGAGCGCATTTTTTCACCAAAAAAGACTTGCGAAGCGGATTTAAAGGCGCGTGATCATTTTCTGCCATTCGTTGATTTAACCGGGTCAGCAACAGTGAAGAAACCATACCATCACTTCAAAGCGACAGTGACTACGCAGATAAACATTCATTGATTTAAAAGGTATTTTCGGCTCCCCAAAACGCAACGAAAACCCAATATTTTTGGCAAAACAAGAGCGTTCACATACATTATACAATCACAGGCCATCCCTACAGGGAGGTTACAAAACATTACGGACTGTGAAGATACAAGGCGTTGGGATAATTATCATCATCTTCAACTTTTACGACAGTCGAAAATCGTGTCACCACGTCAACAAAAAGTGACAAACGCATCAGAACTTTAATTCATTGTGGGAAGCTAACGTCGTAATCTTTTTCAAAACAGTAAACCGACCAACATTTCCAGGCGATTTTCGGAGACTATTGAAAACAAATTAAGGACTTTTTTTTAAGATTCTACCATCGCATTGGGTGTCGGCAACCCTTGTTTGCTTCTGTTGTTCTCATCGTCCTAAGTATTGTTGTTGTTGTGTGTCACGCAATTATTTGTATGTGGTCCAGTGTTTGTCAAGAGTAGGGGATTTGTTGGGGTGTTTCTCGAGAGTCGGGATACAGCACAATAATTTATTTGTCTTTCTGGTGCTTACGATATTTTTGTAAGAAAAACGTTAATGAGTTGACGTATCGTGCAGGGGCATTGAAATAGTCTTAACAATATCTAGAGCCGAGTTGTCTGACGTCAGATCTGTGTATATTTTCAGTATATATTCTTTTTCTTTCTCTCTTTCTTTTCGTTATATTTACATATAATATTTGTTGTGTTCGGATATATGTTTTTATTGTGATCTTTCGTCATTCTGCTGTCTAGTGGTCGTGGTCAATTTATATTTTTATTTTACGCGCACTGTGGGTGTCTCTACACAAGCTTGTGGTTGTTACTGTGGTTATTTCTGTGTCATCATCGTCTCCGTGTACTCAGCTTGTGAAGTCTAGCGTTGGATAGTCATCACTTAGTGTTATCATCCATTTGTGTGTATATGTTTTTATATGTATGTTTAACAATATTTCCAGGGACTTCATGAACTTTTGGTCATAGATTATATATACGAGGGAGTATAGGTGATACTTCCTACCTCACTACCTAGTGCTTATAGAGTGACTGGGTGAGGACAGAGTGATATTGTAGCACTACGGATTATGTATACAGGGAGGGCGGGTGTACTTAGGGAAGTGACACAAAGACTAACAGCAAAGTCTGTACATTTATAGTTGGCTGATTCACAGCAACGTGTCCACAAGTACAAGATGCCTACTTTAATGGACTATATTGAAGCAGGTGAAAGAATAGGCCTGAAAGGTAAAGAGTTACAAGAGTATGCCGAAGCAAAAGAACAACAACAGATTGAAAGAGACCAGAGACAAGCCGAAAGAGAACAGAGACAGGCAGAACTCGAGGACAAACGTCTACAGGAAGTAAAACTAGCTGAAATAGAAAACAAGCGTCTACAGGAAGCGACACAAGTAAAATTAGCTGAAATAGAAAACAAGCGTCTACAGGAAGAGACACACATGAGAATGGAAATTGAGAAAGAGAAGATTAAGATGGAAGCGGAAATTGCTATTAAAAAGTTAGAATTTGCATCGAAGGGTCAAAGTGAGGAAAGCAGAAGACGTCGCAGTCGTCACAGAGATTAAAACTGCCATACTTTACGGACCGAGACAACCTTGAAGCTTATCTTGACAGATATCAGGCATCAGCGAAAGTGTTAGGCATCCCCGAAGACCAGTATGCGATTAGACTAGGGGAGCTTCTTACGGGCAAGGCACTAGACACCATGTTCAATTTACCTGTAGAAGAAAGGAACAACTACACTATCTTACGTCAACGTTTGCTGACTAAGTTCCAACTAACTGAACATGGATATAGGACAAAGTTTAGACAGTTAGTGCCAGAGACAAATCAAGATTTCACAGATTTTGTTAACACTGTAAAGAATACATTTAACAAATGGATGGAGCTTGCAGAAGTAGGGAAAGATTTTAATAAATTAGTAGATCTAATGTTAAGAGACAAGGTAGTATCTGCATGCAATTCTAATTTAGTGGCGTTCTTTGAGGAACGGAAGCCAAAGGACATAGACACAATGTCACAGTTAGGGCAAAATTACATGACTGCACATCCAAACAGTTCTATTGGGAAACTAATGAGTGAGGAAATAGTCTGTGCAGCGTACACTAAACAGGACCAGAATCCAGTCATTAGACCAAGGGCGAAAAGTGTGGATTCAGCACAGAAAGGTGAGCAACAAGAACTTCAAGATAATGGTTTCCGAGGAAACAATGTTGGTAGAGTAGGACGGTACCCATATAGAAGAGGGAACTTCCAGAGACGTCCAAATTATGCCGGATGTTGGAATTGTGGGAGCTGGAGACACAGGGCAGCAGAGTGTGATGCACAACCAGCAGATGGATCAACGAACAACACTAAAAGGGAGATCACTTGTTTCAAATGTGGAAGGAACGGGCATGTCAGTCATCAATGTAGGATGAGAGAAACAGAGCACTCAAATGCAGCACAAGTAATTGAGACGCTTGAACAATGAAGATTGTAGTGGGTGCAAACCTCTTTTTGAAAAAGACAGTCAGCCAGTCTTAATATGTGGTCACACAGTTAAAGCAGGATCAGCAGTGCATGAAGGAGGAAGTCTGAAGATGCATCATGGGTTTGTTAATGATAGGCCAGCGTTAACAATTAGGGATTCCGGATGTACGTCCATCGGGGTGAGAAAGAGTTTAGTGCAACCCTCGGATTATACAGGGGAAAAGATTAGATCCATAACATTTAATGGGACAGTAGAATTCTACCCAATAGCCATGATAACAGTAAAAACACCATACATAACAGGAAGAGTGACAGCATGTGTTTTAGACTCACCAGTGGCAGATTCTCATCATAGGAAATGTTATAGGAGTTAAAGAGTGTACAGAAGAGGAAGTAGTTTATTGGGACCAAAAATATAGTGTAAGCAGTAATGAGGTAGTTACCACAAGAGAACCTAAATTAGACAGTATAGCTGAGGTAGAAGAGGCACTTGAAGTAGACACAGGAACTCAGGACAAGGATAGTACAGCTGAGCAGATGAGAATGGATCCCAAATATAGTGCTAGTGACTCCCAGAGACAAGATACTACTCTGAACAAATGTTCACAAGGGTGTAGGAGAGTAGAACATAGGCAGTCAAAGAAAGGTAGATGGTGCTTCGAGAGGAAGAAACAATGTTCTCACTCGCCGCTTTTCAGATGGCGGAACTGCATGTGGGCAAGTAGTATACCGTTAACACATAGAGACCGATATACTAGAACAGCTCAGGATAGTACATGTGCAGGGCACATAGGCATAAGGCGTATGCAGCAGAAAGGAAGGTGCCAGATATATGGCCAAGATTGAATACAGAGTTCAGACTAAACAGAGACTCAAGTGTAACAGTACAATATGCAGATAGGAAAGTTGAGTCAGGTCAAAGAGTGTTCGCGACATTACTGACCTAGGGATAGCAAACAGATGTTGTAATTGTAGAGGTACCATGAGCCATGGGTACATGAAGGTAGACACAGCATCGACAGGAATCAGAGGTGGGTTGATGCAAGAAAAGAACCACCTGATATATGTCGGTACACAAGTAGCTTGTGTCTTCTTAAAGATATTAATAGACCTGTGGGTACATAAGTATAATGCTTTTCTATGATGTATTATTATTATTATGTGATGTATTAGTTCATGCATTGATACAAAAGATAGAAAGTTGTTTGTATTTATGTGTGGGGATATGGGAGTTTACTATGAGTATTTGATGTATTATGTAATGTGGTAGCTAGAGTAAGTTGGATTTATACTTACGACTACCCAGGCAATGTGTCTGGGTCACATATTTGATAAGTATTAGTCGCCCAACATTTGAAAACGATTTTTTCTTTTGAGGGTGGGGTAGTGTCACATGCCTGTGTTCAGTGGCATTAAGGTGAGTGGCCGTACAATATAAACAGTTCAAGAGGTGAAAGGGCATTCACCGGAAAGAGAATATAAGGAGATAAACGGTAAGGGAGAGGGGCTGCAAGAAGGGGCAGACAGTTGGAGCAGTGAGGTGGTGTGTTGTGTGTGAAGCATTGTGGGGGATGGAATTGTTGAGAAGAGAGGGACAAAGACTGACGGGGGACAGTGGAGTCTAGACCGGACCAGGAGAAGGTCGTGGTCTGAGAAAGTGAAGAATTGTGACGGAGTTCTGAAGATAACTCCGCACTGTGGGTTCCAGGGATAGTGAGTGGAATTCGAGACCCATAGTGGGTTACTTTGAGTCGGGCCTAGAGAGAGGCTAGTATACCTGTCGTGTGGAACGATATTTTAGTAGCCTTGAGAGGCAGTGCTATTCGACGTGTTCCATTGGGATGGAGATATATTCTTAGAGAATTATTGTTCCTGGATTTATATGCTACATGTGTCTGTGTTAATTCATCATTAAAGGAATATTATGTGCGCAAATTAACGCTTGTTCACTGACTGGGTGTTTGGGTGTGATGCATCTTGGTTAATCTGTTGTTCAACCTCATATTGTTACAAGGACATACCCTAGACACAACCATAGCCACTCTATCTGTCACTTAGTCAACATTCACTTCGTGACAACAAGTACACGGGAGGATCTGATGGCCAGAAGCTTCCCTCATCCAAGAATGTAGATCTCTTTATCTTAATGATATTTCATTAAACCAAAGACAGCTATGAAGGTTTGCTTAAACCGATAACATCATACATCACATCTCCTTCCTACGCAGAGGTGTTTCCATGGCACCAGGGCCAGGTTCTATATTGGCCAAGACCTACTGTACACGCCCTAGTCGTGCGTCCTGGGCAACAGGTCCCTTCGGGGTCCTGGCTAACGTAGTAGGATCGCTGATTCTTCCGAAGTCGGAGAGTATCTGCCTGCAGGCGAGGAACCACCAGTCTGCACACCAATAAGCCAGACATGGGACAACGAATACTCACGCAAACCTCACTCCGGTATGACATAACAATAATGTTGGAAAACAGGATGTCTCCATCCGACATACAGGGCTTCGCGCTGGAGTTCACATCAAGCGAACGCAAGCAAGCAAGCAAGCATCTCCTTCCTATGAATATTCTTGGATATCAACAAATTTAACTAACATTAATTTTTTGGCTGAAGAGTCTTACTTGTCTGACCTAGTCATTGAGGTTTTCTGTAAGCCCTGATGTTCAAATAATTGTGTGTTTTCTCCTCCCGTTGTGATATTCTTCTAATATTTCTATGTAACCATACTTATGTATTGTAGTTATACCTTGTCGTACTCTGGTTAATATTGTGATATGCATCTTTATTCTTCTGTATGTTGTTTACCAGCGAACACCAAATTCTTTCCCCAGCCATCTGGTCTCTACTAAAACTTATCCGGCATCGAATTGCTATATAACCATTGTAATATAATTGTCGCGTCCTTACAATTTCCTGGAACTGACTCCTTTGTTACCAAACCTGATAATGAAATGCGCTAGACTTGGTCTGGATGACGGCATAATTTATATGGCCTTTGTTAAAAAACGAGCCCAATGATTGGTCGAGTACCCTGCTAAGACATTGATGCTTAGTTTTGCAAGGTGGTAGTAGACACTTGTGATCTAGAACGTTCGAAGAACAAGTCGCCTCCCGGTTGGGAGGACAGTTTAGCCCTCAGATTTCATTCTCTGGGGCCTAGGTACGTTTGTAAACTCATTATGAATGTGTAAACATGTCTTTTGATAAGGTACATGTATCATTGTGTGTAAATATGAATTTTGAAACTGTTAGATCAACATATTCATGTGAAAAAATGGCCTGAGTGATTGCTTGCTACTGAACGGACATGTTTCCCACTGCCGATTTTCCTATGCTTACAGTTTCAATTCCTGTGTGTAACTTATTATATGCGTTGTGAAGCTATCTCACTAACACTCGCTGTGGAGTGTTAGTTCTAAGTGCATTTCTTGAATCTTTTCTCTATAAGGAAGAAAAGTTACTATTAACGCATCCTATGGACATTCGTTCATGTTGGAGAAATAGTTTCACTACCTGTAACTTGAGTTATCGTGTCATTACGGTACATCTCCATGTTTATATCTTTAGTAACCCCACAGCCTGTGTGATTGTCATGTAATCCTTCCATGAATATGCAAGGGAAATGCCACGTTTGATGAGTATAATATCAAATAAGAGGAAAAGAATATATATATATGCATATATAGGCTGCATCACAGCGGAAATGTGGTTAATCCTCCCTTCTTTTGTGAGACAAGTATTTGCCCAGGATCCCTCGACTGGAGGTGAAGATAGATCTTTGTCTGTTGAAAACGTATCGGACCGTTAGCCAGGAAAGATGCAAATGCTTCACCGTTGCAGATTAGTACTTCTTCATGCGCCTATAATTATTGCTGTCTAAATCGTAGGAGCATGTTAATATTTTCAAAATAATGAAGTAAACATATACCGACGTTCGGTGGAAATGACTGCTTGTGGTTGTGGATGTATATTTAATATATGAGAATATTTGCTAAGTTGTCTAGTGGATCCCAGATGGGGTGAGTTGTCATTCTCACTCTACGTTCTTAAGAGGCGGGGTGAACATGGAGATTTACCACAGACACAAGGAGAAAAGCAGTTCATTCCTTATGATAACTGTGCCTGTGTGTATTTGTCCATTCCCACTCGATCATATGTTAACTTCGACATAGTGTTAGAGAACATCGATTGCATACCACATGTATAAAAACTACTGTTGAACAAACATCAACAAGCAATTGGCATAAACATCAACGTTGAAACAAACCGTTCACCATGAATTAAATCAATTCCTGGAGTACACATATATTTGTATTGAACAGTATTCTGTTTTGGGAAGTCCATGGGATGATTTGTAATATCATCTACACATTCAAATGTGATAACCTCATGCATCTCACAATCAGTGCAACCAATACCAAAACAGCCAACCTTATTTGGTTCCCAAAAGTTGACAAATCCACAGATTCATAAACCAAATAAAACACCACAAATTCAGAACACAATAACTAAACTAATTAATCAATCATATTCTCTCTATTTTTCTTCTGATGATAGCTAATATATCTCCAATGCATGGCAGATAATAGCCCCATTATCCACGGACCTAATGAATGTGCACTCCGTTGTTTCCCACCCATCTAATATCCACGGTATGGTGGATAAAGAGCGTATCATGATCCCTATTATACTATACCTATACAGAATAAAGAACACTCTTGTACAAGTAGGCTGTGTGTCCCAGTGAAGCTGAGGCCGGGGTTAGTCAAATTTACAGTGTTCCTCTTCAGACTGGGCAGAAGATAATTCCCTACATCATCGAATACAATGAAAAAGATGACGACCGTCCAGCAGCTCTGGTTAATAATATCAGAAACTCAACTATTATCAGCAAGTCTTTTACACACTGTCATCATCTTGCTCATGTCTAGTTATCTGAGCTCGGGTTCACACAGGCAACAATAACTCCGTTCGCTATGAGATCGAACATTTATTGTATTTCAATATACAGTTGGCGCAGTGGGTAAACAGACCCGCGCTATATTACATATCACAGATAGTTAACATCAAACACATAGTTATCATACAACAGTCTAGCAAACTATCTAGCCTATGTATATATATATCTATTGATATCTATTTAGTCCCTCTCAGGCAGGCCCTGTTGCCTCTCTCAAGTCCGTCTGTCCTCTGCCGGTCTACACGTGTCCCAATCCGACACGGGTGGTAACTCTGTCCGAGTTCCTCGTGGACCCCGCATTAGGCGGGCCACATCAGTGTCCACGGAACCATGGACTCCATGACCAGTCCTTCGAGAAGGCTCTAGATTACTCGGGCCGCGAGTGACTCGCTTCTATCCCTTGGGCTGGAGATGCAGCCCTCTAATTAATATATCTAAAGGTGAGGCGGTGACAGGATTCCCCCCTCTCCTCTGATGATGGTTTGTTATAGGGTAATTAGATCTGTTCTAATTCTGTCACCGAATCACATAAAGTTGGTGTTTGTAGTTTGGTGGGCAGTAACCTGGTAACCTACATAGTGGCATTAAAACTCATGTATTCTCCCATACACCACTTCTCTGATTTGGTAAAGAGATCACTCTGTCTCCTGTGTCCTTAAAAATGCTTATCTGACCGAAGTTACGTGACGTTTTAGTAGTTGTATTTACAACCCGCTCTTCTCATAGTACCCCACTGGTACCAAGACAATTAACCTCTGTATTAAAGAGGATTAACAAGACCGAAGTCCTGGCTAATTAAGTACACCTTCAAATCTTGATTTGTGTGTGCATTTCAATACACTTTTACTCTCGTATGTTGTATAATGCTAAATATGTAGTTACCTCGTTATTTTATCCCCCTCAGACTACATGTGTCCCTGTTGGCTTGTTAGTGTGTTGACTAATAAGTTGCTGTTTCTAATAAAGTGACTGTATTTTAAATTGATAGTGTTGAGTTTTAAATTTTGTGTAAAGTGTATGCTGAATGTGTGGCTTATGTCCAAGCGTCACGAGTTGGGATAACCTCAATCATGAACTACTCCACTGTGTGCAATACATGATCAGGTATTCCAAGTAGTGGTGCTTAGATGTATCCTAACTGCTAAACTAAGTATATTAAACTACCTACTATGCTAAGTATATTAAACTAACCACTAACTTAAACTAACTGCTAAACATGTATTAACAATTTAGACAAGTCATGCAATTTTACATGAAAGACGCAGACAAATTAAAATAAATACGTTTTGCGTACAATTTGTCCGCTAGGTATATCGTTCTCTCATTTAATCCATTCACGCAGTCATTCACTCACCTTTCATTCAAAATAGTATTTGGTTAAAATATATAATTAAAGTTGAGGTAAGTGTTATTGCCCTTAGAAAAAATGGACTAGGCGATATTTGCCCTTTAAGAAAATACGTACTTTTTGTACGATGACTCAAAAATGGGTTATAATTTAACCAGAGACAATTGTATAGGACGGTTCTTTAGCCTATGAATGGAACCGCCTGTAATATTAACGTAGAATATGTACAACTTACAGGTTAACACATTTTATATACATCATTAATGCAAATATAATACATATTTAATACTAAAGTAATTAATTAATTAAATAACTAAATCCAACAATGATGTGTGCGTTGTCCTCCTGTTGTTAGCGTGTTATGCTATGAATGTTAAAGTTAGTATGGCTGTCTCTTGAGTGTTGTAGTCGACGTCGTTCTGTTTCGGCTGTTTGCAAAGTTTCGTAGCAACAGCAAGTATGGATTGTTCTCAATATCTCGTATACAATGTTATTACAGTATTCAGAGTCAGTTCACTGGTTGATTTTATTGGTTGAAACACAGTTAACGTTTCTTGCTATCATCGTTCTAGAGCTTGGGCACTTGATAGTATAGCTCTTAACGTATCATGTTCATGGGTGTCGTAAGTAACCTATTCACTGAGAGTTCTCTAGAAGGTGTAGAGTTCCACTGTTATATGCAACAGACTAAAAGTATCACAGTATCTAGTATGGCGAATGGTCGATGTGCTAAGAGTCATTCTACTGGCGCATTCGTTTGCCGTGATAATAGGTCAGCCATAATGTTGTCGGTGCCTTTGATATGGCGGATTTCGAAGTCGAAATCTTGAAGTAGAAGACACCATCTTTTCAAACGATGGTTTTTAGGTGACCCATGGTTAAGGACCAATAATGGCGAACTGTCAGTGAGGACCACAAAGTGACTACCCAGGAGGAACTTAGATAATCTCAATACACAAAACAGTAGGCTTAAGCAGTGTTTCTACGGGATATGTTGCAGCTAGAATTTCTACGGGATATGTTGCAGGTAGCGTTTCTACAGGATATGTTGCAAGTAGTGTTTTTACAGGATATTTTACAGCTAGTGTTTCTACGGGATATGTTGCAGCTAGAGTTTCTACGGGATATGTTGCATCTAGAATTTCTACGGCATATATTGCAACTAGAGTTTCTACAGGAAACGTTGCAACTAGATTGATTGATTGATTGAACTTTATTTTCAAAGTGTCACAAATTTTGCACACAGGCCCGTCACACATTCGACCCTTCCAATCGCTCATCTTTCGTTCATCAATTGTGCATGCTACATTCACCAAGGAAAAGAAAGCAATTCCAAATGAATGTTGCAAACATAACAATGCATATTGCCGTGTTATGAGACACATCCCCCACCCACACACCCACCCACACATCTCCACGTGCCCAAACATCTTCCACCCATCACACATACCCCCACACACACATCCCCAACCCACCCCCACACACTCCAACCCACACACACGCTATCAGGCACACATACATGCTTCCACCCACCCATCCCCCACACACATTACCCACCCACACACATCCCCTCCCCCACACACATCTCCTCCATCCATCCATCCATCATGTGCCATGCCGGTAAGCGTGGGCGGTCATGTTCTGCCATCTCACTCGATCACCAGAGTCGTGGATCAGCTCCGTGTTTCTGTCTCTACCATGCCACAAGGCCAAGCCATCCAGGTACTTGCTTCTAGGTCTTCCCCTTGGTCTGTTCCCCTCGATCTTACCAGTTGTCACCAAATTCTCCAATCCATTTCTTCTCATAACATGCCCAAAAAATTGTGACTGTCTACGTCTAATTTCTCTAATCAATTTACGATCTTCATTTGTTTCTTGAAGGACTTGTTCATTGGTCTTTCTGGCTGTCCATGGTATTCTTTGCATTTTCCTCAGAAACCACATCTCTACAGCCATCAGATGTTTTTCAGCTTGACTGCTCATTGTCCACGCTTCACATCCATATAAAAGTACAGGTTCTATGTAGCATCTCAACACTCTTTTTCTCGTTTCAATTGACATCTTTTTATTGGTCAATATGTTTTTCATCTTGCTAAAGGCTACTTTTGCCATGGCGATTCTTGTTCTAATCTCTTCAAGGCATCTCCCATCAGATGTTATTACTGTTCCGAGATAATTGTACCTACTCACTTGTTGAAGAATATTCCCATTTACTTGTATATTACATTGTGGTATTTCGTCCTTCCTAGTGACAACCATAATCTGTGTCTTTTTACAATTTAATTCTAACCCTAGATGTTCACTGTGTGTAACAATCGCATCTACTAACTTTAGCAGGTCCTGTTCATTGTCTGCAATCAAGACTGTATCATCTGCATATCTAATGTTATTGATGCATCGTCCCCCAATGTTGATTCCTTCCATCTCCTCACCCACACACAAACCCCAAACATTCTCCAGAGTTTCTACAGGATATGTTGCAGTTAGAGTTTCTACAGGATATGTTGTAGCTAGAGTTTCTACAGGATATGTTGCAGCTAGAGTTTATACTGGATATGTTGCAGCTAGAGTTTCTATAGGATATGACACCATTAGAGTTTCTATATGATATGTTGCAGCTGGAGTTTCTACAAGATATGTTGCAGCTAGAGTTTCTATATGACATGTTGCAGCTAGAGTTTCTATATGACATGTTGCAGCTAGAGTTTCTGTATGATATGTTGTAGCTAGAGTTTCTATAGGATATGACACCACTAGAGTTTCTATATGATATGTTGCAGCTAGAGTTTCTATAGGATATGACACCACTAGAGTTTCTATATGATATGTTGCAGCTAGAGTTTCTATAGGATATGACACCACTAGAGTTTCTATATGAAATGTTGCAGCTAGAGTTTCTATAGGATATTACACCACTAGAGTTTCTATATGATATGACACCACTAGTGTTTCTATATGATATGTTGTAGCTAGAGTTTCTATAGGATATGACACCACTAGAGTTTCTATAGGATATGACACCACTAGAGTTTCTATATGATATGTTGCAGCTAGAGTTTCTATAGGATATGACACCACTAGAGTTTCTATATGATATGTTGCAGCTAGAGTTTCTATAGGATATGACACCACTAGAGTTTCTATATGATATGTTGTAGCTAGAGTGTCTATAGGATATGACACCACTAGAGTTTCTATAGGATATGACACCACTAGAGTTTCTATAGGATATGTTGCAGCTACAGGTTCTACAGGATATGTTGCAGCTAGAGTGTCTATAGAATATTTTGCAGCTAGATTTTCTATATTATATGATACAGATAGAGTTTCTACAGGACGCCAAACCTCATTGATCGCTTCTGACACCATGCATGTCGGTAACATACTTGTGTAGTGAAATGGCATGACGTAAATAAATAGTTAATGAGTTAAATAATTGATGTAGTGGTTTTATGCTGTTATTTAGACAGGAGATATGGTTTTTAATACATAATACAGTAATTAATATGAAAGTAAGAATGTTACTAATTAACACATATCCTTGTCTATTCATTGGTTTCTACATACCCACTTGCCTTCGGGCAAGCTTCATGCCGATTGACAAATGAATGATTGTGAGATCTGTTGTTTGCTTGTAATATATGTGTGTAATGAAACTTTGAAACGTCTTTGCATCGTTCGTAACCTTTCACATTAGGGATCACGTTCTGTTCCGAGATTGATTGATTGATTGATTGATTTAGGAACCGACATCACAGCATTCGGGACATTCCCATAAGCGCTCCGTCCCCATCCTCAGCAGCCAGTGAAGAGTTCCAACACTAATAGTTCCAGTAGCAATCTGATTATATGTCCGTCTCGCCTTTCCTCTGAGCGTCGAGCGTCCGCCAGATCCCCTCGTCACACCTCGCTGTCTCATTCTTACCAGACTATGGTGATCCATTTGCTCCTACGAGGTGTACACGTGTTCCCACAAGGTTCCGAGAAAGTCTCTTTAACGTTGTTGCAACGGGGGAAATTAACAATATATTGGAAAAAGAAGTTGACAGAAGGTGAGATTGTTGGATTAGATGTCAAAGAAAAGGATTAACAACTCAACTGATCAAGACAACAGAGCTGATTGTTTTCAAGGAATATAACCGAACGAGCATAGAAAATAATTAACCCAATACGCTGTACGGCGTGTGGAAGGGCTGTTAATTTCTTTTATTACAGGCACTGCTGGACAGGCCCATGTCTTTTTCAGTGCCTTGACAATTTATGTGTTGGTTGGAGTTGAGGTCTCGAAATCTTGGCAGTTCTTGAATCATGTGACTGAGAGATCTTGGCTACTTGTTCCACTTGTAGTAACGTGTGCTTTGTGTGTCGACGTGCACTAATTTCTCCAGCTGCAATGGAGACTTTACAGAGAAATCGACATAAAATCCGAGCTTATGTCTTTCAATATTTGTTGTTGTCGAGTGTGTGTGTGTCTTGCCAGTGTATGCGGCCTAGGGGTAGTCAACGCAGTTTCACAACTCCGACGTGTCGGGTTTAAAATCAGCAGCAGGCGAATTAGAAGAGGATTGCTTTGCGCTAATGTTTACTATGGTATGAGAATCATGTCCTTGAGAAAGAAATAGCAAACTACTTAACCGAAACTAGCCTAGAAAATCGCACACAGACCACAGATGATAGGGGTTATGTGCGACGTCATGTAAAGCTTGTGCAACTCACTAGTGTGTCACTTGATCTATATGTATTTCACACTGTCTTCTATGATACTATTCACATCAGTAACTGCGTTTCTCTTGGACCTTCTGTGAGCCATGAGATTGTTTTTGGAAAATGGGGCAAATCTATGAATGTCTGCCGTTGTTGTCTCTTCTACCCTCCTATATCCTATGTTATATTGATTACTGTCCTCTTGTATACTTACTTGCATGCGCATCAGTCTATTAATGTATCCGTTTAGTCAACACTAGCGAATCAGTACTGTTCAGTCGTTACTACATTAGAGTGCCAGCACAAGAGGAGCCGCGGTGGCGCAGTGGCTAGAGGCGCCACTCCGACCTGTTCGTCATGGGTTATAATCCGCACCAAGGAGGATTTGAAATAAAAAATACTTGGCAATGGGTACATGGAAATACATTGGGATGTGACGGCAGTCGGTATGGTGCTGACCACATTACACATTGAGTACCGCCTGGTCAATACAGATATGGGTCTAGTACCAGAGACCCGATGCGCTTTAGTGCGTGTAAGAGCGGCCTTTACTTACTTATATAACACCAACACAGGGACGCAGAGGTGTTTCCAAGGCACCAGGGCCGGGTTATATACTATTGACGCGTCCTCGTCGAGCGTCCTGGGCAGCAGGTCCCTTCGGGGTCCTGGCTAAAGTCAGTAGGATCGCCGATTCCTCCGAAGTCGGAGAGTGTCTGCCTGTACGGCGAGGAACCACCAGTCTGCACACCAATAAGCCAGATATGGGACAACGGATACTCACGCAAACCTCAGGTCATGTATGACATCACACTGATGTTTGACAACAGGATGCCTTCATCCGACATACAGGACTTCGAGTTGGAGCTCAAGCCAACGAACACAAGCAAGCAAGCAGCAACACAAACACAAACAGAGCCGAATAGTTCAGTCTACGGTACATTGTCGTACCTATATAATTCGACAGTACATTGTTTCACCAATACAAACTGTTCAATCCAAAGCACATTGTCGTACCCACACAAATAATTGAGTCGATAGTACAATGTGGTAAGTACACAAATATACTCCATTAGTTTAGTCGATAATATTCACATACACATTATATGTCACTCACATTTAGAATGAAGCAGTTCCCGTTTCACAACAAGACCAAACACATCAAATAGAAACAGGACTGATACGGTTAATTTAGGTTCGTTTATTGAAAGCACATAAATCAGAAATGCTTCAGAAGGCTTATAGGTCTAGCTGCAATGGCTCTTCAGTGGTCTGTGAATAGAGAGGGGCATTTAGTAGTTAGCAATATACAACTATTATAACGTTTTAAGAGAAAACACATTGACATTTTCAGACCTTCAGAATAAAACTACACACATTCTCTTTTCACTTAGTTGCCATACGGTAAGTGAGAAAGAATGTGATTAAATAATACTGACATATACAAATTGTTATTGCCGTTTTTAAATGTTAATCAATGTGCGTCCATACATCAATAACGCTACATAAGAAATGTATGTCAGATGTAACAATGTCATACATTGTATGGTTGACTAGCACGCAGTAGGACATGTGACGTTGCAGACACAATAGGCATGGATACGCAGAACCCGGAGAAGTGAAAACGGATCGCGCATCTCTTAGGTGACCATAGTGAGAGCTACGTTGTGTAAATAAACATGCAATCTGCCCTATAATGATGAGACAGTGTATGAAACAGTTGTAGTTCATATAGAGAAACAGGAAATTCCACTCAGTCCGTAGTAACTACCAACGATGGGATGTTTCTACCAGCAAGACAAGAATACTTTCACTTGCTTGAAATCTGAATATTTAACATGTCACATGAAGTATGGGACATTTGGTAACAATATTGTCTCGCAGCAGTCTCTTTAACAGTATTGTTGTTTCTAGATTTTGATATACTGCAGAATGTGATAGTTTACTCAAGACTCATTGCAAGAGCCTGCAGATTTGTGTACTTAAAAGGGCATTTTTATTCTATAAATTAAAAATGAAGCCAATATTGTCAACGGAGACATGACTCAAATATCAGCTCTACAACATTCGACTGTACATGTCTGGTTCAGCAGCATGTCATCTGTGAGTGTTGAACTACATGTGGTGTGTCAGGTAACGGTAGCCCCATAGCAGATACTGCTGTTGTCTTGGGAAATGTTAGATCTTCACATATTCTAGACAATGACATAGGAATTTGACAAACTTCCCTACTAGTCTAGCTTTCTTTCCTTCCCAAAAGTATTTCCAGAAATTATCTTAAAATAATCCAGCACTCCTCCAATGTCGTAAAGAGTGGCATCTCCGTGTGTGTGGCATTGTGATTGTAGCTAATGAAAAGGAATTAAGTTGGTAAGGAGCCTATCATAGGTCTAGCAATCCAATAGGCAATTACCTGATCCTAGATCCTACTGCTCATGAAACATGGAGGAAAGGCGCTAATAACCGGCCACGGAATTTCAATTACCCCTCCCACGACGCCTAACGGCATACGTTGAAGACAACAACAACAACAGCCAATTCTATGAGGCAGAGGCAACCCAAAAGCCATACTGATGGGGAAAACTCGTATCCTGCCGCTGCTAGTGATTGAACCCAGAAAGATATCCGTATATGCAAAAGCACAGAGCACTAACTAGTGAGGCTCTATATTGAATTACCACAAATATAGCCGCTGCTTTTAATAATTAAAGTTAACTGCATATTCTTTACAGGACGTAACAGTCAACCCCAGCATGTTTTGTCTGTTCTTGATTAATGGGCAAGTTTACGTTCAGTAGATTGCCATTGATTTCTGAACCACCGGTACCCATACCATTTCATAAAAAACCAACGTATGGCTGTCTGCTGCCAAATCGCCAACAGCAGAAAAATAGGTTAGGGTCATCACGAAGAAAATATGGTATTTCTGAAAGAATATGAAAATACAATGTCAGGAGATTCTGTAGGAAGAACACAACAGCAAGAGCACTACAACTCTACATTCCAGTAGTTGTTCATTGGAATGCATTGTTAAGCGGCGACTGAAGGCCTTAAACATTTATTTGTTTCCTAGCAAGTGTCTAAAATTGACAAGATCATATGACAGAAAGGCCGCATTCATTTTCTTTTCCGATATCATACGTTTTAGACATCAGTACAGTATAATTTTTTTTCAAAACATCAGTATTTGTTCTACCCTCCCTCTAACATCACCCGAACATAAACCACACACACCCACACACACACACACACACACACACACACACACACACACACACACACACACACATAGCATACATATACACTCATCAGTACGTACTTAGATACATACATCACACATAAATACAGCAGCAAGAGTAGTAACAGCCACAGAAACAGCAGAGATTGTATGTATTAATAAGTTGCAACAATAGTAGTAGTAGTAGTAGTAGTAGTAGTAGTAGTAGTAGTAGTAGTAGTAGGAGTAGGAGTAGTAGTAGTAGTAGTAGTAGTAGTAGTAGTAGTAGTATAGTATGAGTAGTAGTAGTAGTAGTAGTAGTAGTAGTAGTAGTAGTAGTAGTAGTAGTAGTAGTAGTAGTAGTAGTAGTAGTAGTAGTAGCAGCAGCAGCAGCAGAATTTGCTGCATCAGTCATACTTGCACAAGCAGCAGGAAAAGTAATGGTTGTCGTAGCAGTAACGGTAGTTGTTGTAGAATGTTATAGAATTAAAAAAAAATAATAATAAAACCACACACACACACACACACACACACACACACACACACACACACACACACACACGGGACTCGTTTTGACAAATTTGGTAATCTAGATCCTCGTTTCCAAAGTATGATCTTGAGAGAGATAGCAAGTCAGAACCTAAACACATATTACATGACTAACTCATATGTCATTCATAGTTTACAGACACGTATTAAAGAAGCACACTTTATACCTACCGTGTTGTCGATATCCATCGCCGTGTCCACCGCCAAAGCCTCCGCCAAATCTGCCGCCGAATCCACTTCCGCCAATCCCAGCTGCTACAGAGCCGACACCAGATGCTCCTTCTCTACCAAAATCACCGTATCTGCCTCCGTATCTACCGAATCCACCTCCGAATCCACCAGTTCCACCTCTGAATCCACCAATTCCTCCTCCTAATCCGCCAACCCCACCTCCTAGTCCGCTAACTCCTCCTCCTAATCCACCAACTCCTTCTCCTAATCCTCCAACTCCTCCTCCTGATCCGCCAGTTCCACCTGCTAATCCGTAAACTCCGCCTCCTAATCCACCAACTCCACCTCCTAATCCGCCAACCCCACCTCCTAATCCGAAGACTCCACCTCCTAATCCGTAAACTCCACCTCCTAATCCGCCAACTCCACCTCCTAATCCGTAAACTCCACCTCCTAATCCGCCAACACCACCTCCTAATCCACCAACACCTCCTCCTAACGAGCCAACTCCACCTCCTAATCTGCCAACTCCACCTCCTAATCCACCAACACCTCCTCCTAACGAGCCAACTCCACCTCCTAATCCGCCAGCTCCTCCTTCTATTCCGCCAACTCCACCCTCTAATCCCCCACCTCCACCTCCTAATCCGCCAACTCCACCTCCTAAACCACCAACTCCACCTCCTAATCTACCAACTCCACCTCCTAATCCGCCAACGCCACCTCCTAATCCACCACCACCTCCTCCTAACGAGCCAACTCCACCTCCTAATCCGCCAGCTCCTCCTCCTATTCCGCCATCTCTACCCCCTAATCCGCCACCTCCACCTCCTAATCCGCCAACACCACCTCCTAATCCGCCAACTCCACCTCCTAATCCGCCAACTCCACCTCCTAATCCGTAAATTCCACCTCCTAATCCGTCAACTCCACCTCCTAATCCACCTACACCTCCTCCTAACGAGCCAACTCCACCTCCTAATCCACCAACTCTGCCTACTAATCCGCTAACTCCGCTTACTAATCCGCCAACTCCACCTCCAAATCCGCCAACTCCACCTCCTAATCCGTTGAGAACTGCTATATTGCCGATACCACTACCCAATCTATAACGTTGAGCTTCTGCTGTCTTGATAACCACGGCAATGAAAGCAAATGCAAGGACGTTCTTGTACATGATCTGTGGGACAGGGAGATAACACGCCAGTAATTACTGCAGGACATAACCATGGTTTTTCACACTTTACATAGATGATGTATAGTCAAGTTCACATATAATGGGAGACTTATACTTTAGAAGCGGGACGTTTGTCTGTCTTCAAGAGTCCGGGGTCAACTCATGGTGTGAACACTTTGGAGGTATACCATATACGAAAATCGAGGACGCTATACTCTCTCCTGATCTTGGGGTAGCATGTTAGACATCGAGCCTGATCGGATATCGGCAAATATTTAGAAGAACATCCATCCATCATGTGGGATGCCGATAAGCGTGGGCGATCATGTTCTGCCATCTCACTCGATCACCAGAAACGTGGATCAGCTCCTAGTTTCTGTCTCGACCATGCCATGTGGCCAAGTCATCCAGGTATTTAATTCTTGATCTTTCCCTTGGTCTGTTTCCTTCAATCTTGCCAGTTGTCACCAAGTTCTCCAATTCATTTCTTCTCATAACATGCCCAAAAAAATTTGACTGTCTGCGTCTAATGTCTCGAACCAGTTTACGATATTCATTTGTTTCTTGAAGGACTTGTTCATTGTTTTTTCTGTCTGTCCATGGTATTCTTTGCATTTTCCTCAGAAACCACATTTCCACAGCCATCACATGTTTTTCAGCTTGTCTGCTCATTGTCCACGCTTCACATCCATATAAAAGTGCAGGTTCTATGTAGCACTTCAACAATCTTTTACTCGTTTCAATTGATATCGTTTTATTGGTCAGTATGTTTTTCATCTTGCAAAAGGCTACCTTCGCTATGGCAATTTTTGTTCTAATCTCTTCAAGGCATCTCCCATCAGATGTTATAACTGTTCTGAGATAGATGTACGGATTCACTTGTTTAAAAATATGCCCATTTACTTGATTATTACATTGTGGTATTTCTTCCTTCCTAGTGACGACCATAACCTGTGTCTTCTTACAATTCAATTCTAACCTCAGTTGTTCACTGTGTGCTACAACCGCATCTACTAAATTTTGCAGGTCTTGTTCTTTGTCTGCAATCAAGACTGTATCATCTGCATATCTAATGTAATTGATGTATCGTTTCCAAATGTTGATTCCTTCCATATCTTCTATATTTCTTAAAATATGTTCACTGTACAGGGAAAAAAATCTGGAGTCATAACACATCCCTGTCTCACGCCTCTCTTAATAGGCTGATATTGACCTAATTCATTATCAATGCTTATCGCTGTTTGTAGTTTCCAATATATTTTTTTTTACAAGTCTAAGGTCTTTTCCATCAATTTGTAGATCTTCAAGCATCTTTATTATGTTGACATGTCTCACTTTATCGAAAGCCTTTGTGTAGTCAATAAAGCAGAGGTGTAGATCTTTGTTTACTTTTATAAATTATAGAACGTTCAATTACTGTTCTCAGTACGTACACAGCATTTACTGTACCCTTGCCTTCTATAAACCCACACTGTTCTTCTCTTATTTCAGGTTGTGTTTTCTTCCTAACTCTTTGCATGATAATTCTTAGTAGTAGAACATATGCATAGTCCACCGACGGTTGGGTATCGAGAGGCACAGAGATGACTATCCCGCAGCCAAAGTTAAGTTTTATTTCCTAAAACCTACTCTCAGAAAAAAGTGTAAAGGGTGGGTGATCCTGGTGTATACATGTGTGTTTCCTCGCCAGTGCTACGGAGTTCGTGCACAGTAATGACGTCCTCTTTGAGCGATCATATATATATGACTGGCACCTTGTCAGGTTGCTAGGCAATAGTTTACAAAATAAAGGTATACTTTAGCATGGCTTCTGGGTCTGCCTACTTTACTCCAGAGGAAAGGTAACACCATTACACCAGGAACAAGACAAGCTGCAGAAGCTGCCGAATCAGCAAGCAATGATCTAACAGTCCGCCTGTTGGAGCTTCAATCTTAGATCAGTTGCCGACCAAGACTTCGGACCTGGTCTGCACTGCTATGACATTTAGTCGTTAGGTTACTTTTCCCCGCATTAGAGTAAGGCTTGTATCCACCGTATTGTGATCCTCCGCCCGAAGCCTTGTCCATAATATGGAGTGCCTGGTTTGGAGAGAGAGGTACAAAATTAGACTCTAACAGAAAGCAGGTAGTACCGTCTAATGTCATGTGGTAGTTCAGACATGTCTGACTAAGACCTGACTACTCATATCAGATTTTTCTTCTTTAGAAAATCCGGCCTCTGCGGAGGCGGAAGTACAAGCGTTGATTTTCGAGACTTCGCAAGACGGTGATGCTGTCATTTACACAGATGGGTCGGTCGTCCGACATGTGAGAAGCTCATGGGCCTTTATGGTTTAGGCCGGAGGGAGAATTGTGAAGGAGGACTCTGGTGCATTTGCTGAGACCACAAGTAGCCTGACTATGGAAGTCATGGCAGTAAGTAAAGCAATAACATGGCTTGAGACACAGACATTCACTAGGGTATGTTTCCGTAGCGACTCAATGAGCATGCTCAGGAGGTTAGAGACGGGGTGGATCCGAAGAGAATGGTTGCTGTCTCTGGAGCGGTCATCTTCGTGCCAGGGCATGCGGGAGTACAAGGAAATGAGCGGGCTGACAAGCTCGCAGGTGAGGCTACTGTGGAGGGCGGACGCGCCATGGACCAGGCTGACATTCTGAATGCTCTACGAGAAGTAAGACTTTTGCGTGAACCAAGTGATGACTGTAAATCTACAACCATGGCCAGACTGCGAGAACAGCAAATTAAAAGAGGGGTGGCCAAACAAGAACATTACGCAGGAAGCCAAAGAAGATTGATAAACCAACATAGAACTGGTGCCGTTAACCACTACACGCCGCGGGATTTGCTGAGGAGGGGATCCGAGCACTTATGGACTGAATGGTTCGATGTGCAATGAGGATGATCTGTTGACTAACTAACTAACTAACTAACTAACTAACTAACTAACTAACTAAATAACTAACTAACTCATATCAGAGTTACTCATATCAGACATACCAACACAAACACGCGCGAGCACACACACACACACACACACACACACACACACACACACACACACACTGACATTCGGCAAGATCTGACTAACGAAGAAACATGTTCCATAAACAACATCAAGTGTCGGAAGCTGAAATACCTTGGCCACACCAAACACCACAGTGGTTTACACAAGGCAGACATAGAAGGCAGGTTCCTGGAAACAGAAGAAGGGGCCGAGTAATATGATAGTGGAAACAGAATGTCGAAGACATCATGGGCATGAGAGTGCAAGACAGAGGAGAACTGTGGAAAGACAGAGATCTTTTATAGCGGGATGTGATGAGACCCGCGGAGTGATATAGACCTCATCACCCACCGACTGCCGATTGGTCTATACAAATATATTTCTAGCACCATATATCCGATAAGCCCAGGACGTGTAATAGGAGTCTTTATCTACTGTGACGGGGGGAGCGTTCTACGGGGATCTTACCACGCCATCATCATCATCATTCTGTAACTTGCGGCCTTCCGAGAGCGATCAGATCTCTCTACAGTTTGCGATCTCTGACGGCATGGAATTAATTCGTGTGTTGACCCCCTTCCGTGCCATGACACAAGACTGTCAATAATCTTCTCACGCTGTCTTCCTCTATCTTGTTTCCGCAAATCTTTCCGCTTGTCACAACATGTTCCAGGTTCTGTCTTCTCATAATCTGACCAAAATATGATGACTACTTCTTACTGATATCTTTGCGACTCAGCTTTCCTTAAAACGTTCAGATTACTCATTTTGGCTGTCCAATTAATTTTCAGAATTTTACTATAAAACCGTATCTCCAAGGCTTCTAGGGAGTTTTCGTGACTTTACTAATTGTCCAGGATTCCCAGCCGTATGTTAAAACTGGTTCTATGTAACATGCAAGAACCCCTTATTGAACAAAACGTTCTTCATTTGATAGAATGCATTGTCTGCTTGTCCTTTTTCTGTTTTTTATCTAAGTTATACATCTTCCATCTGATGTTATCCATGTACCTAGATATCTAAATTTCCGGACTAGCCTCAAAACAACGTCCTTTTATTTAATTCCACATGTAGGCACAATCTATTTCTTTGATATCACCACGACCACTGTCTTTTTATTATTGAAACTAAGGCCCATTTATTCACTGTCTACCACCACGGTATCTATAATTTCCTGTAGATCCTTCTGACTTCTTGTCATCAAGACGTTAACATAATCATAACGAAAGTTATTTATAGTATGTCCACCAATCAGGATCCCTGACATATTTTTTGTAGATATCATTATATATTCACTGTACAATGAGAACAGATCAGGAGACAATACACAAACTTGTCCGGCATCCTTTTTAATATACTGAAATGTTCCTACCAGGTGGTTGATTCTTATGGCTGCTCTTTGCTGCTAATATATGTTGTTTTTTTTTTTTATTGTGAGACCTTTTTCCTATTTAGTTACTTTAGTAAGTGTGTTATTTTGCTTCCTACATGATGATGATAAATATACTCACGGAGACGTTGAGGTTCCCGTGCAGAGATGCGAAGATGTCTGGTAGAGGGATATCGGTGTTGTGGTCTAAGTTACTCCAAGCCTCTACTTATATAACATTTGGCCTCCCTAAGTTCAAACAACATGTCGCCTCAAGGAACACACATAACTAGGCATGTTGATCTATAATCGTGATTAAGTAATTAAGTAGGGGTCGTGTTTTACGCATTTGTTCATTTTAACAAAAAATGGTGGTGATTGACTTCCCAAATCTAGCAGATGATCAAATGTGATAGAATAAATTCGTTTGTATTTGGGAGACATCACTGTCGATACATGCCGTACAAGCAGAAATGTCAGGCATGTTAACTGTTTATCCCACACTTGGCAGTTGAGATGTTACAGATGACGACAGACCGATGGTTCTCAGAGGGGTGTTACCGAGCACTCCCAAGTGCAAATATGCTGATGTTTGTTCTTTTGTAATCCTCCTTCTTGTGTATGCAATGGGGGGGGGGGGGGGGGGGGGAGAGAGCCATAGGTCAGGGGTTACTGTGTGCGCTTCAGCCTCAGACGGCACCAGGCTCGATATCAGCTCAGGGCTGAAAGTTTTACCAGTATCCGCTGGTATCTACCGACTCACACGCCTCAATGATATGTTTCAGTAGTGGGATAGGATGGCTTGCCTCCTTGGAAAAGTACGAAAAGCAGGATTGTGCACTTTAACAATAATATAGCTGTTGGAAATCGCAAAGAGTAGACCGTAAAATCACTGCATTTGTGCACTCGTGAGAAAACAAAACCAACTCACGATGTAGCCCGTTACCTTGGACGGAATCAGCGGAATCAGTGTAGAGGAAGAAAACCTTACACAAATGTGTGCTGAGTCAGAAACGCTTACATTTCATGTGCTTACCTAGGTGTGGCGCACTCCTGTCGACAGAGAAAGATAGAAGAAGAAGAGGAGTAGAAAGAAGAAGAAGAAGAAGAAGAAGAAGAAGAAGAAGAAGAAGAAGAAGAAGAAGAAGAAGAAGAAGAAGAAGAAGAAGAAGAAGAAGAAGAGAAGAAGAAGAAGAAGAAGAAAGAAGAAGAAAAAGAAGAAGAAGAAGAAGAAGAAGAAGAAGAAGAGAAGAAGAAGAAGAAGAAGAAGAAGAAGAAGAATGAGGTAATGTTAGTGCATTCATCATCATGGCACAAGCACGCAGGGGGTTCTGATGGCCAGCCGCCTCCCCCATCCAAGAGGGTACGACCAATTAATCTTTCTATTTTAGGACACGAAAGACAACTATGAAGGTTGCTAACATCGATAACATCATACATCCGACACCTCATTATTTGTGGCCGTTCCAACAAACACTCCACATCTCCTTCATATGAATATTTTGTATACCAAATAAATGTAACTAACAATAATTTTGTCTCCATATATGGCTGAAGTGTCTAAACTTTCTGACCTAGTCATTGAGGTTTTCTTCAATCGCTGATGTTCAAATACTTGTGTGTTTACTCCTCCCGTCGTAATGTTCTTCTGATTTTTCTATGTAACCATACTGCTGCAGCGTACTTACACGTGTTCGTATGCTAGTTAGACATTGTGATATGTATATTTACTCTTCTGTATTTTGTTTACGAGCGAACACCAACTTCTTTCCCCAGCCATATGTTCTCTACCAACACATATCCGGCGTCGAATCGCTATATAATCATGAGAAGTCATTTCCACCGAAACGTCGACATATGTTTATTTCATTACATGCTCCTAGGATTTAGACTGCAATAATTGTGGCGAATGAAGAAGTGCTAATCTGCCAAGATGAAGCATTGCATCTTTTCTGTCCAACAGACTTGGTATACCGACAAAGACCTCTCTTCCAGGGCAAACATTTGTCTCACAAATGAAGGGAGGATTAGCCACATTTCCGATGTGATGCAGTCTGTGTAGGATTCAAAGCCGAATGCTGTGAATGTGTGAGAGTAACATCAATTCCTCAAGATGATGTAGATAATCAATATCCAAGTACTTGCACGAATCTTGCTAGCCTACCATGGTGGAATAAATTCATCTCCAGTTTCCATTTCTTCAAGTCGTACACGAGTAGAAAACTCGATGGATTCAACGAGTTATCGACAACAACAACAAGATAACAAAGGTTTCCATTCTGAATGTCTCCACAGATCAGGTTCAAGTCCGTATTAGCTGTTGCCTTCATTGCCACTGCTCTAGCCATAGCACAAGTTCAAGGCCACGTATTTGACAGCTCCGACAGGTTCCTGGGGCCTAGATTCGTGCTGGTAAAGCTGGTGGTTTCGTTGAATACGGAGCTGGAGCTGGGTTCGGTGGTTTTGGAAAAGGTGGAGCCGGTGACGGCATCCTACCGGAGGTGTTTGAGTTTTTGACGTTCGTGGCAGTGAAGGATGGGGCAGTGTATTCGGAGATCAATACGCAAATTAATTCTGTGGTGGTTATGGTAAATGTTTGAGTGTGTTTCTTTATCTGGCGAGTTTGAATCATTTGCTGCTATCACCATAATCATCAGCATGTGCTATCCCTATGATAAATCCCCAATATCATTTGCTCGATCTCTGTGTTCATGGACCATTCGTGCAGATTTCTTTCAGTCCTGCTATTGATGTTGTCCACCCACCTATAACATAATTTTCCTCTTGCACGATTCCTCTTTCAATTTTCTGTCCAGCCCATCCTTTTACCGGGAGCTGTATTTCTTTATGTGGCTGAATTACCTTACTCGTCTTACCTTGATCTCATATAGTGATGGTTTCTTTAATCCCAGATTACGCAATTCTACTTTGACTGTCTTCGTCAGTTTAGTGAAATACATCGAGTATTGAAGATATGACCAACGGGCCGACCGGCAAAGAGGAGCATTTTGTTTTCGCTGTCACAGGAACGGAGCATAATGGTTCGACCCTTTGCCGTGAAGTTTCAACCGCGACTAACCAACTAGTCTACCCGTGAAGAAGAGCAAGATATGGCTTCCATTCCCCCTCCCTAATATGCACTGTCAGATTGTCGTGAAGTGTTTCTCTGAAAAAAATTTCAAATCAGTTAATTATGTGCGAATGGGAGAAGTAAAATATGTAATATGTGTATGCATGTGATACTTGTTGTAGTGTTTGTTGTTGTTAGAGTTACGCATGTAAAGACGATGGTAGACTACACCTCCACAATGAAACCAAAAATGATAGTGACATTTAGACAGCTTTCCTATTCTCTTCTACCACGTAGACACGAATATGCCCAGAGAAGAGAAATAAGTAATGCAGACGTTACACAACTTTCGTAAATACGAATTATTATTATTATTATTATTATTATTATTATTATTATTATTATTATTATTATTATTATATCTAAAGAATTCATGATTTCATTACATAGTAGTAAAAACCACACCCCAGAGGAAACACAAAAGGAAATTTCTGATTATCTGAGCCTCCTTCTCCCCCCCCCCTCCTTTTTTTTTGGGGGGGGGGTCACTCGAGTAATGTTTCAGATCTTTCACTTTCCTTACACTCTCAGGGGGCGGATCTGTTAAGGTCATAACTCCCTGCGTTATTCTCCTGTCTTACGTATCCACCATCGAGACATTCGTGTATAGTACTTATCCCATATCACATCGTTAAGTGTGTCTGCCCAGAAGCCATTCCGCCCTCGGAAGGCGAACATTAGGCACCGGTGCATCTACCATATATAACACTTCACCGTAACTAACCGCAGGAAAGCCAGTTTGCAGCACTTTGCCCCAGTCTTCACACCCACCTCGGTGGTTAGTTGTGACCTTTTATAGACGTCGTTGCTGCCATATTGCCTTCTTCTTACCTCTTTCACAAGTTACAGACCATACAATTTCTTTATTTGAAGTAGTTATCTCTCACGTACGTGTTTTTCATGTCACGGTGTCTTTAAAACTGAAATAATACGGCCGCATTAAACGTCACAGTGGCTTGGAAAAACCGTTAAAGGGAGGCGTGGTTCTAGTCAGAAGGAGAAGCTTGAATGAGACAGGAGAAGTGTGAATCAAAAGGAGAAGTGGAATCAGGCAAGAGAAGAGTGAAAGAGACAGGCGAAGGGTGAATGAGACAGGAGAGGGTGAATGAGACAGGAGAAACTTGAAGACAGGAGAAAGGTGAAAATAAGGGGAATGAATTAGACATGAAACTGAAAGACAGGGAAGTGTGAATGAGACAAAAAAAGCGTGGATAGACAGGAGAGGGTGGAAGACAAAGACCGTAATGAGACGGGAAAGGTTGAATGAGACGGGGAAAGGGCGAATGAGTAGGAGAAGCGTGAATGAGACAGGAGAAGCGCGAATGAGAAAGGAGAAGGTTGAGTGAGACAGGAGAAGGTTGAGTGAGATAGGAGGAGTTTGAGTTAGACATAGAAGGTTGAGTGAGACAGTAGAAGGTTGAGTGAGACAGGAGAAGGTTGAGTGAGACAGGAAAAGGTTGACTGAGACAGGAGATGGATTAGAAATACTGACTGGCCACCTGTTCCTCCATGCACTTAGGCCTACAATAATGTGACCACAGACCCAGAGAAGGTTCCTACTTCTGGACCTTAAAAAAATCGACATCATGTCCATGGATTTGGTAACATTTATTGAAAGTAATGTTTCAATATGTTTACACAACACGTAAGAGAGGATATTTGCGGCAACTTCAGTCTGAAGCTGTATTTATGTGTTGTTTTACTGGTGGCTTCACCAAGATTGTTGGGATTTTCTGGAAACAAAAGTCGTTAACTCCCTAGAATAATTGAGGATCGAACACACGTTCCACACGTTGATGAGTGAGTGAGGTTCACATGTTTGACGCCTCGGCTCCTCGCAGTACATGCACATATCCTAGGTCCACAACCAGCTCAGGTCACGCCCTTGTACATTTATTCATAATTATCTGGATATGTTTCTACATATTTAAGCTGCAGCAAGAGTTTCTGCATGCTATGTTGTAGCTAGAGGTTCTACAAGATATGTTAGTCGCAATATGACAGTCGCAACCTGTTTGAACACTACCTAAGTACAGACTACATGCCCCCCCCCCCCCCTAAAAATAATAATGGTAAATTATCTCAAACGACAGCTAGTAAATAAATATTCCCATATGTATGGCACGTTACACTTTGCTTAGGTATTTATCATGCCTATAGTAATAATTGCCTCAGTGAGTCATGTATTATTGATTATTTTTCATGCGAATTAACGCTTATTGTTCTTTTGTTGTTTAAGATTAGCTTCATAAGTGATGTTGAATGAAATAATGTATGAGAGGAATTAGAGAAGAAGGGCAGAATCTCAGACGGGCCTGCATGCCAAATTCTTAACCCATTGAAAATAAAGATTGTTCGTTCGCTGTTCATTACAGCTAGAGTTTCTATATGCTATGCTACAGCTAGAGTTTCTACATGATATGTTGCAGCAAGACTTTCTACGGGATATGTTACAGCTAGAGTTTCTACATGATATGTTACAGCTAGAGTTTCTACAGGATATGTTGCAGCTAGACTTTCTACGGGATATGTTACAACTAGACTTTCTACATGATATGTTACAGCTAGAATTTCTACATCATATGTTACAAGTAGAGTTTCTGCAGGATATGTTGCAGCTAGTGTTTCTACAGGATATGTTACAGCTAGAATTTCTACAGGATATGTTTGAACTAGAGTTTCTACAGAACATGTTTCAGCTAGAGTTTACGTGATTTGTTTAAACTAGAGTTTCTACGGGATATGTTTGGACTAGAGTTTCTACAGATCATGTTTCAGCTAGAGTTTCTACGGGATATGTAACAGATAAAGTTTCTTTTAAAAGAATAGATACAATGCAATAGCTAAAATACAGAGTATAAATGAACAATAAAAAAATTGGGGAAATCCATTCCCCAAAACTAGCAAGAAACATTATCGAGAGAAAAAAAAGCTCAGAAAAAAATGGATGAATAAAAATCTTAATGCTGATGGACAAAAGGAAGCAAATAAAAAAGTCAAACAAGAGTATTCTAAGATAAAAAAAGAATAAAGATAAATGTGTGAAGGCAAAAGAAAGTTTGGTTTAACGAGCAATGCAAAAAAAAAAATTGAATTAAATTCCATTAAAGATAAAAAAAAAAGTATGCACAGACAAGTCAGTGAGCTCACAGGATGAAAAATAAGAATAAATACAGGGTATTTGAAATGAAACACAGGAAATATATATATAGAAAATACCAAGAAAGAAAATAAAAGTGGAAATTAGTGAAGAACAGTATGGTTTTATGGAAGGAAAGGGTACAAACAATTCAAATTTTATTTACGAACACTAATAGAAAGGTCAATAGAGAAACAGAGAGACATATTTTTATGCTTCATATATTATACTAAGGCATTTGATAAAGTAAAACATGATGAGCTGATTAAAATTTTGGGAAGATATCAACATTGATGGGGAAAAATTTAAGAATAATAAAAATATTAAATGGAGCCAAGAGCAGCAATTAAAAAGTGAAATAAAGAGGGTATTGCCAAAAGATAAAGCTAGGTGTATGACAGGGATGTGTCTTGTCATCCGATCTCTTCTCCCTATATAGCAAGTAATAATGAGAAATCAAAGAGAAGCCAGGAATACAATCGGGGGATATCTTCTTCTTTGCTTCATCCGGATGTTTTTTTTTTTCAGGGGGAAAAAAGTGATTGCGGGCCGGGTTTGGGTTTCCTTTTT
>JACEFZ010005277.1:0-32004 GCA_014155875.1 Cepaea nemoralis
ATTTTTTTCCACCCTGGGGCCAATTTGGGCCCCCCCCCCCAAAGGGGCCCCCCCAAAACCCCTCCAAAGGTCAATCAGGTACAGCTTTGTTAAATTGTGTGAGATTGTGTCTTTTTTTGCTGGGTGAGGGTGGTGTGTGTGTGTTTCAGTGGTGAAATTTATGTCTGCGCGTGTGGATTCCTAGATGTATACTTGTGTGTGGTGGGGGGGGAGGGGGGGGGGTGTTTCGGTGGTCGGGTTTTATGTCTGGGGGTTGTACTTGTAATTCCCTAGATGTAGGATAGTGTGGGTGTGCACACACACTTTTGAATCCTGGGCCCCGGGGAAAGGGTTTAAACCCCGTCAACAAATGCCCGCAGAAGTCGGATGTGTCAGGCTTAACAGCGCAAGAACGCAGCTCTGCTGTACACAGGCACAACGCAATCACACCCGGGAAAAAAACAAAAAAACTCGGGATGAACGCAGAAGAAGAAGAACTAGATATGGGCTTATTGTGTCACCCACCAAGTGCTGATTGGTCTATATGCCCGCTGTGCCTCAAGGCATGTCAATGGATCTTTTACTTGTATCCCCTTTGTTTCCAAGCAGTTGTGACAGTAACTTTTACCAGTTTGTTACTTTTTCCAAGCATTCGTGACAGTAACTTTCACCAGTTTGTTACTATTTCCAAGCAGCCATGACAGTAACTTTCACAAGTTTGTTACTATTTCCAAGTAGTCGAGATAGTAACTGTCACCAGTTTTTTACTTTCTATTTCCAAGCAGCCGTGACAGTAACTTTCACCATTTGTTTTATGTTTCTGGTTATCGTTATAAACTTGGAGAAAATACAAAACATCCCGAAGCTATCTCTGGGAAATGTTCCCTGTCATTTAAGAGTTTAAAAATGTTAATTATTCTTGCTGTTTCTAGTGTTCTTGTGTTCATTGTCAGTCATGTTATGTATTTATTCTTCTACTTCTTCTTCTTCTTCCTCTTCTTCTTTCGTATCGCCTGAATATGTTTATAACTGCAATGTTGTCTCTTTTATTAATCTAACAGTCTTTTTTTTTAGTTAAACTGTTTTCTGTGACTATTATGTATTTTGTATAAACAAACTGGTTTTCTGCGACTATTACATATTTATGTAAACAAACTGGTTTTCTGCGACTATTACATATTTATGTAAACAAACTGGTTTTTCTGTAACTTCCCAGCCGTCAGCAGCACAAGAGAAATATGTGACTTCCCCCGACAAGAAGGACAAGGACAAGAGGTGGAGGAGAAGAAAGATTTCAACAGTGTTGGTCTGAAGACAGATATTTATACCAAGAAAGCTTTGAAAGTATGTTTTTTTGTCCTGAATTGTTTTGTTCGAAACATTACCTTTAGAAGGATAGTATTTATTGGGCATGCTAATGACCAGGAGAGGGTTGGGCCATTGTTGGGTAGATCATTGGCAAGGCAGTTTGTTGACAGAACCGGTCATTGGTAGGGTCGATCATTGGCAAGGCAGTTTGTTGACAGAACCGGTCCATTGGCAGTGTTGGCCATTGGTAGGGTCGATCATTGGCAAGGCAGTTTTGTTGACAGAACCTGTCATTGGCAGGGTTGGCCATTGGTAGGGTAGATCATTGGCAAGGCAGTTTGTTGACAGAACCGGTCATTGGTGGATTGGGTCATTGGTAGGGTCGATCTTTGGCAAGAGGCAGTTTGTTGACAGTAACCAGTCATTGGCCAAAGTTTGGTCATTGGTGGGGTTGGTCATTGGCAAGGGCAGTTGTTGACAGAACCGGTCATTGGCGGTGTTGTACATTCAGTTATCAGTTATCAGTTGGGGTATCTTCGTTGCACTCCGGACATGTCCATAGGTGCTCAGATCCTCCCCCCAGCATATGCATCAGCGTCCGGTGGCTAATAGTGCCAGTTCTGTGTTGGTTGACGAGGCGCTTTGTTTTCCCGATGTACCTCTCGCGTCTGGCTGTGCCGATTCTTACTCCCAGGTCTTTCATCCTGGACAGCGATGTGGAATCATTGACGTCAAAGTCCTCTGTTCTCGCCATATCTTTAAGGACGTTAATAACATCGGCACGATCCATGGGCTGGCCATCTACAGGGGGTGCAGAGCCAGCCAGTTTGTCAGCTCGTTCATTTCCCTCGACTCCCGCATGTCCCGGGACGAAGATGAAGGTGACTTTACGGACAACAGACTTCCGCAGCGATTCAGTCCACTGTCTACGTACCGATCCAGCTTCGACCTTCTGAATCATGCTCATTGAATCACTTAGTACACACACGTTGGTATAATGCTGTGACTCCAGCCATATGAAAGCCTGTGTAACTGCCATCACCTCCATCGTCATGCTGCTCGTGGTCATAGAGTGGGCACCACTGGATTCTTGAACGGTTCGGCCCGCTGAACGGGCTGTAAATGCCCACGCACTTCTCTGCTGCTTTACCACAGATCCATCTGTATAGATGAGCACTTCGGGGCTATCTGAGTGTTCATAGATGAGCGCGTTAACCTCTGCATTGACAGCGGCAGGGTTCTGCTCTCTGCACCGTCTGTCGAGTGTGATAATGCAGGAGAAAGTGCACTTAAAAGCTGGAGGCACCGGCACCCATTCCTTGCCGGGGTTGATACTGGTAAGACTGCAGACCTGTCTGACGACATCTTCCGCCCGACCCATCCATGATTTGCCCCTCTTTAGCCTGTCACCCTTTTCTCTGAATATAGCGTCATGCAGAGGGTGCTGCTCATCTGCACTTATTTTTAAGTATGCACGAGCTCTCCAGATCTTGATCCTGTGTTCCATTGTCGGGAAGTCAAGGAGGTATCTCATTGCTACACAGCTGGTGTCTCTCGTGCAGCCCAAAATGATGCGCATGGCTTCGTTTTGTACCTTTTCAAGTCTTCCAATCTGTGTAGGGCTGACAGTGAGGATGGCCAGGGCATACTCGATGCGTGAAAGCACAAGTCCTTGGAACAGAAGTATTAGCAGTCTTTGCTCGATATTGGCAGTCGCCATGACTCTCATTGCTGACAAACCTTTTCGAGCCTTCGTTATGACATAATCGACATGATCTCTGAAGGACAGGCTACGATCAAGCCTCACGCCAAGATATGTCATTGACTGGGTTCTACTCAAACTGCTCCCATCCATTCTTACTGCCGGCAGGTCTGTTTTCACAATATGGTTGTTTAGTGAGAACCATGTAACCGTTGCCTTTGCAGGGTTGACAAGGGCATCGGCATCAGCACACCATGAGGAAATTCGATCTAGTTCGCCCTGCATATCATTGGCAACCGCCTGTCTATCTCGACCCTGTCGATACACGAGGATGTCGTCAACGAATGACAGAGTCCTACCCCTCCCGTCCAACTGTTGTTCAGTGATCGGCACCGTATACACGTTGAATAGTACTGGTGACAGTGGTGAACCCTGCGGCAATCCTGGACATATCGTTATCGGCTCAGAAGACCAACTCCCGCATCTTAGCACCACCTTCCTTTGGAGCAGAACTGCAGCTATCCATCGTACAAGGTGAGGGTGCACTTTCAGTCTGAGGAGGGTTTGCATCAAGTGCTCGAACGATACTCTGTTATATGCGTCCTCTAAGTCTATGGCGGCCGCACATGTCTCTTCTCTGACCTGAAATCCTTCGTAAACATCTTGAGCAAAGACCGCTGCATTCAGCCATGACTCTTTGTTGCGTCTGTATCCTCCAAGTGTGGGCGGGAAGCAGCCGAGCTGTTCCAAGTCCCAAGCAAGTCTGTGTGCGACAATTTTCTCCAGTAGCTTGCCAACAGTATTCTGCATCGTAATGATTCTGTAGCCGCTTATCTTGGAATGGTCTTTGTTCGGTTTTGGCAGCGGCAGCAAGTAGCTGTGTAGCCATTCTTCTTTGACCTGACCCCTCTGGATACTGGTGTTGAATTCTCTGGCCAGTTCTTCCATGTCATCATCTGATATCACCAGTAGGTCACCATATCGGATGCCGTCTGGGCCTGGGGCGGTGTTAGGTGATTTCTTGAGCATCGCACGCACTATCTCAGCTGTGATTGTCCATTCTTCGTCTGTCCCGACCCCCTCGCACAACTGAGAGAGTGTCGTTGTGGTCCTCTGTCTGGCGGGCTCGTCTTTCTGGTCAGTCTGTTCTATGTAGCGTGCAAGAAGGGCCTTACCTTTATCCGCATCCGACTTTTTCCATGCGAGGTCTGTGCCTTGAAAGTCTGGAATACCCCTACGTTGTGCAGCACCGTTCATGCTCTTGTGGAGGCGCCAGAATGTCGTAAGAGATCGCTCGGAGCACACCTTCCTGCAGAACTCGTCCCATTTCTCGGCCTTGGCCTGTTTGGCGCAGGATTTGAATAAAGTCGTCGTCCTATCGACCTCCGTCTTCAGGTTCGCCAACTCAAACTGTGGCATGTTAGCCTTTCTGGCCTTTTGCCAGTCTTTGACAGCCTGCCTCTTTCCCAGCCATGCCTTCTCGACCTCTCCATTCCACCATGGTGGCTGCAACCATCTTTCTTGTCTCCTGCGGGAGGAAGTTAGTTTCCTTCTTCTGATCTTGCTTATGGCGTCTTGACCAGTGTTGTCGTACGGGAAGGCATTTGTCTTGTTTCTTTGACTCATGGCCCCGTCTTTCTTGATCAGGATGACACAAGGGTAGTGGTCACTATCGTGGTATCCCAGTGTACCCCACCGGCACCTTGGTGCGATGGTGGGCGACACCAGAGCCAAGTCAATGATGCTGTCAGAGTCACCTGGTCGAGTGGCTATTCTAGTGACCTTCCCATCATTCAGACAGATTAGGGCAGCAGATGCCAGGGCGTCCTCCAGATTTTCTCCCTGTCTATTGGTGATGCAATTCCCCCATTGACTGCCTCTGGCATTGAAGTCCCCACAGTAGATGATATGCCTTTCATCCATATCGAACAAACTCTGCCATTGTCGCACGTCGACCTTCCATTTCGCGCATAAACGTTCACGATTACAAGCTGCACTGGTGTCATTATTCTTAATGCCTGCACTTGCAGGGCATCACTGTTCCAGGAAGACATATCGATCTCAGACACTAAGTATGTTGTCGCGGACCAGAATGGCCTGTCCGAGGTGCCGGCCTGTTAACCCTTTAACAGGCATAGCGCCTGATAGCGTTCGATGCGTTAAACAGGCGTAGCGCCCAATCGCGTCTTTGATGACTAGTCGTTTTAAAAATGCGATCTCTCGGTTTTCCGACACTTCCGATCGCTACTTTCACTTTCGCCGATAGCTTGACAACGTGGCCGCCATTTGTAAACGCGCTACAATGACTTTGAACAGACTTTAACGGACTTTGTTTTGATAGTTTTTCGGGATTTTAACGCTGTTTTTCAAAATGGATTTCGGCGATTCTTCAAGTGATAGCCGAGATTTCGCTCTGTTCAATTTAAATGACATTAAAGGGCACGACGTTGATTATTAATCGGAGCTAGATATCAGTGCAAAGCGTTACTTTGCATTAGCAGTCGTGAGTCGGACTTTAAGAAAGTGATTATGATTCTGAAAATGTGTTTGTAAATTACCGTATAGATGACGGAAAATCACAAAACAACATGCCGTATTTCGTAAATATTTGTGTTCATATATGGATTACTGGCAACAATCACGTAAGTAACATATTCTGCATGCTTTTCCCTTCATTGTGTTGTTTATTTTACTAAAATCGGTTGACTAACGCCTTATTTGTGATGTTTTTACTAACGCGACCCGAAATTTTACAGAACCTGAAAAAATCTTGCCCGTTCAGGGCTACAAAACGGACAAGCGTCTGCCCTGTAAAGGGTTAAAGAATCCCTGAAATCCCGCGACATTTACTGTTCCGTCGCCGAGCTGTGTTTCTTGTAAGACTACAATATCGTTTCCGTACAGTAGTTTTTCAAGAATGGGTCGGCGTTGACTAAATGATGCACAGTTCCAGTACAGTACTCGAACGTGTCCGATGCCCAATCTGTCACATTTTTAACCGCCTTCTGCGCGTGGGCCGCCCTCTTACCACGCGTGTTCTTGTCGGTCGTCTGGTCGTCATGTTAGGCTTAACTATCGCGACCGGGCGCCGATGATACGCCGAAGGGAGTCCGGGCGCGCGTGCACGAACTCCGTTGCACGGTCCGAACTCCATTTCACCACGAAAAACACACTTAATCCATACACATTTCGGAAAAACACGTTCCATTTTACGGGACGAAAAAATGTCCCGCCATCTTGCTCAAGGGAACTCACTCTCAACCAGTTTTTCGGTGTTGTACATTGGTAGGGTAGATCATTGCAAGGCAGTTTGTTGACAGAACCGGTCATTGGTGGGGTAGATCATTGGCAAGGCAGTTTGTGACAGAACCAGTCATTGGCAGAGTTGGGTCATTGGCAGGGTTGGTTATTGGCAGAGCAGGTCATTGGTAGGGTTGGTTATTGGCAGAACAAGTCATTGGCAGAGTTGGTTATTGACAGAAGAGGTCATTGACAGAGTTCGTTATTGACAGAACAGGTCATTGGCAGAGTTGGTTATTGACAGAACAGGTCATTAGCAGAGTTGGTTATTGACAGTACAGGTCATTGCAGAGTTGGTTATTGACAGAAACAGGTCATTGGCAGAGTTGGTTATTGACAGTACAGATCATGGGCAGAGTTGGTTATTGACAGTACAGGTCATTGGCAGAGTTGTTATTGACAGTACAGGTCATTGGCAGAGTTGGTTATTGACAGAACAGGTCATTGGCAAAGTTGGTTATTGACAGTACAGGTCATTGGCAGAGTTGGTTATTGACAGTACAGGTCATTGACAGAGTTGGTTATTGACAGAACAGGTCATTGGCAGAGTTGGTTATTGACAGTACAGGTCATTGGCAGAGTTGGTTATTGACAGTACAGGTCATTGACAGAGTTGGTTATTGACAGAACAGGTCATTGGCAGAGTTGGTTATTGACAGAACAGGTCATTGACATCAGGTTAATGACAGCTGGTCGGTATTAGGAATCAGTCAGGCAGCATATCCTAAATGAAGGTTGTCTGCAATGGATCTATACATTCTGTATTGTCATGAATTGTTATTGTCAATTCTCAGTCATCTGCAGAGATCATTTATGAGTAAATATGATTAATCTAAATCTGGTTTCTAAGTTTTATTGCTTCCTTCTACCCCCAAGGACAAGAACCCATCCTTGCGTAGCCGAGACTGGAGTGACCAGGAGACATTGCTACTGCTGGAGGCCCTTGAGCTGTACAAGGATGATTGGAACAAAGTCTGTGAGCACGTTGGCAGTCGCACTCAGGATGAGTGCATCCTGCATTTCCTTCGTCTGCCCAATTGAAGATCCTTTTTGGAAGAGGATGAGGGTCACCTAGGTAGGAATTGAGTGTATTATTGTTTGTTGCTTCTGATTGGTTGTGAATCCTCTTGAATACTGAGTTTTAACTCTTAGTTCCGATACAGCGGCATTCAGGTTGTCTAAGCTCTGGAAAGGGCTTGCATTTATTGGACTGAGGCTGATGTGGACTTTCCTCCCAGCCTGGTACCAGATTAGTCTCTGCGGAGACTGTCTTGCAGTGGTCTCCTTTCCCTCTCCATGCCCAGAAACTAGCAGGATGCTCAAGATTGGTACTGGAACTTCAGTGTGTAACCTAGTCAGGATTCAACATACATGGACTGGCAGATTAGGCCTTGGTCGGTATTGGCTCCTTCAGTGGGTTTGAAATATTTCGTCATAGGAGGAACTAAAAGAGCACTACAACACAATCTTTCTGACTACGCTACCAATGTCAAACCTGGGCAATGACAGAAAAAAAGAAAAGAAAAATGAAAAACAACGGAAATGAGATTCCTGAGAAGAATACTCAATGTATCAAGAAGAGAGAAAATCAGAAATGATTAAATCATGACTAAAGTGGAGGTAATAGCATTGCTAGATTTAATTAGATAACGCAAGTAAAATGGTTCGACCGCATAACTAAGCTACCAACTTGACAATATAAAACAACAGCAGTGATGTACAGACCAAATGGAATGAGAAGAAGAGGTCAACATTGAAAACGATGGACAGAGGGAATAACAGAGTCCATAGGAATCTTGAGGTATTCTTCTTCTTCTGCTGCGTTCATCCGGACTTTTTTTCCGGACGTGATTGCGTCGTGCCTGTTTACAGCAGAGCTGCGTTCTTGCACCGTTAGGCCGACACATCCGACTTCTGCGGGCATTTGTTGATCGGGTTAACCTCCCCGGGGATCTCGAGGTATAAAGCCCATAAACGGACAAACTCCAGCTGTTTATGCTTCACCTCAACACTGCAATTTACAAGAGTAATGAGATGTGATGAGATGATGATGATTGTAAGCAGACTCCAGCCCAATGCCCGGGAGATGTTGCTTCTAGTTTTGTGTTGATTTTGTTGACCTGTTTATTGAGGTAACCTATTCTATATAGCCCCTTATAGCAGTGGAGGAGCTTCACTCCAGTGACTCCGAGATCTGGGCTGTTTGTAGCACAACTGGCAGCTGCTCCAGAGTTGGACAGGCAGAAGGGTCAGATTAAGATTATTTTGTAACAATAGCTGAATAAATTCTTGGCAAAATGTTCTTGTGTCTGACATCTCACTTAACTATCTCCCTCACTCTGGACAAGGAAGCAGATTCCCAGGTACCCTTAAAGTCATCTGTTGTCCTGCATCTCTTATGGCATTGATGATGTCTGGTTCATCCATTGCCCTTCCCTCCTTGTTCACCATAGCCAGCTGATCGACTCACTTGTTTATCTCTTATGCCTAGTGGCACTGTAGGTAGATGAAAGTTATTTGGATGTGCTGTATCGAGCACATTATGAGAAGAAATATACTAGAGAAATTGGTGACAGCTGGCAAGATTGAGGGAAAAGAACAAGGGGAAGGCAGAGAAGTAAATACCTGGATGGCTTGACCACATGGCATGGTCGGGACAAGAACAACCTGATCCACGACTCTGGTGAGTGTGTAAGATGGCAACACATTGATAAACATGCTTGCTGGCATGGCACATATTGAATGAATGTGTGGCGCCACCCATGATGTACGAGTCCAGTCTGGAGCTTCTTGAACATGTTTTTTTGAGTCGCTTCAAAGGTCTGTTACATTCCTGCTACATTATCTAATCATCATAGACTATTTTTATTGGTCTACTGCTATTCTTTATGCCATATTCCTTTTTACCAGCTTCACGATTGTCGAAGACATTTTGTAGCCTGCACAGTTTCTTTCTGTTTCTCTCTATTACCAATGATATCACTGCAGTTCATGATTGTCAAAGGTATTTTGGTGCCTTCACAGTTTGTTTCTCTCAATTATCATTTATGTTGCTTCATTTCCTTCAGATTTGTTTCTACTCTACTCTGTCATTATTTGCCTCACACAGCACTTCGATCTTGAATGTGCGTGGCATCCATTTTCCTTGTATCATTCCAGGATTCATTGTTCAACATGGCCAAATAATTTCATAGCCCAGGTATTTGATGGATGCTTATATAAGTTGTTTCAGTTCTCTATTTGTTCTTCCTTATTTGTTGATGTCAGCACCCTGACTATGTCTCCACTTCTTCTTTCATTCACTTGAAATTGTCTGATTTTTGCAATGTTGTCTTTTGTATAAATTTCACTATTTTGTGTTTGTTTAATTTCTTCTACTGTTGTTCTTTAGACGAGAATGTTTGCCTATATATGTCGTGTTCAGGACAGTCTTGAAGTATGTCATGTGCTATCTGCTGCTTCAATCGACAAGTGCGCATGAGTGATTTGCCAATTGTACATTTTGTATTATGTGGGTGCGTATTCGATTGTGTCCTATTGTGAGGTGCTGAATAATGACTTGTTCTGGTCTGTCCATAAAATAGTAACCATCTTGAACTGATGTTGGCGGATTTATGCTTGATTCGCTAATTCTTTTCTTTTGATGATATGTGACTGGCACATCAGTTTTCTCTTCTGTTGCTCCTTCCTTAGCTAGTTGATCAGCTCTCTAGTTTCCGAAATAATGAATGAACTTATTGCCTAATTTTACTCCTCTACAACTTGAAAACTTTTTTGGTCATATTGTTCTTGTGATTTTGCAGTCTCAGCTAAATTGCTTTGTCATGTTTTCTTTGATTTTGCAGGTCCGCTTGTTTATCAGCCAATTCCTTTCTCCAAGAGTGGCAACCCCATCATGTCCACCGTGGCGTTCTAGCATCTGTTGTTGACCCTCGGGTAGCCAGTGCTGCAGCCAAGGCGGCTCTAGGTAGGTAATACAGCATGCTGATGAAGTGATTGCTGCCAGAGTTTTGGTATCTAAATAATTTGTTTAAAAAAAAAAAAACAGCACTTGTAGCATTGCTGGTGCATGCTTGGAATGGTTTCATAAGAAGCAAGGAAATAATAGCTGCTTGTCCAAGCAGTTGCTGTGCATTGTGTATGCTTAGGGTTGGTTATTGGTAGGATGGGTTATTGACAGAATAGGTCATTAGTAGGGTGAGTTTTAGACAGAACAAGTCATTAGCAGGTGGGTTATTGACAGAACAGGTCATTAGCTGGGTGGGTTATTGACATATCAGGTCATTAGCAGGATGGGTTATTTAGAGGGTTGATTGACAGAACAGGTCTTTGACTGGGTGGATTATTGACAGAACAGGTCATTGGCTGGGTGGATTGTTGACAGAACAGGTCATTAGCAGAGTTGGTTATTGACAGATCATGTTATAACAGGATGGGTTATTGATAGAACAGGTCACTAGCTGGGTGGGTTATTGACAGAACAGGTCATTATCTGGGTGATTTATTGACAGAACAGGTCATTGGCAGATTGGATTATTGACAGAACATGAATCTCCGGTGTTGTCAGAGAGGCTATTGTGACAGACTACTCCCACCACACAAACACTCTACACTTTGTTGCCACAAGTAAGGAAGGCCTGTGTTGTGTCAGAGCGGCTGTTGTGACAAACTACTCCCACCACACAAAACACACTACACTTTGTTGCCACAAAGTAAGGAGGGCCTGTGTTGCATCAGAGAGGCTGTTGTGACAAACTACTCCCACCACACAAAACACTCTACACTTTGTTGCCACATGTAAGGAAGGCCTGTGTTGTGTTAGAGAGGCTGCTGTGAACTGTCTGCTCACAGCAAAAGGGTTCATCATCGTCATAATTGTCATTGGTACAGCTCATTCAGATAGGGACTCCTCATTAATTCACTGGGTAATTAACCACAAATTCACTTCGCTGCATTCTCCCTAGAGCTTTATACTTAATACATGAGGGTAAGGTCAATAAGTAGGTCACAAAATAGTTTTAAAAACACTATATGAGATGCAAACTTTAAAACTATTTATTATTGTACTTATTCATTCATTCATTCATTCATTCCATTCATTCATTCATTCCATTCATTCAGTAGCATGCCCTTTTGCAGAACCTCGCTCCAATAACAACCTTCTGGAAAACCTCGATCATAAGCAAGATATCCCGCATGCGATTCACCCATCTGGAGATCACCCATCACATCCTGCACTCATCTTCCCTTTGGCCTTCCTCTTCCTCTCTTCCCAGGCATTTACCCCTCCATTATTGTTCTCTCCAAACGTTTGTGATGTTTCAAGAACTTATATATGTACTTATATACTTCTTTATTTCTCACTAGACAGGCATGCCCAAATCTTAACCCTTTAAAAATGATGTTTATTCTTTTAAAAATAAATATCTATGCACATTCATGCATTTACCCTACCGTTTTATCAATCCCCCAATATCTGCATCATAGAAGTCTTTGGGCTGCTGCTGTAGTCACTTTCGCACCTCATGCTCAACTTCTTCATCACCAGCAAATCATTCGCCCCTACAATGATTGAAAATTATTTTTTAGCTGTTCCTAACAAAAACTTGCCACAATAGGCCTTGTGAATATTGTTGGCAAGTCCTCTGCCCCAGAATACCTCACAACAGTATGTAGTTTTTCTGTGATGACTGACATTTTCAACACCATGTTTACATGAAACTTTGTATAAACACGTGCACATGCACATGGCAACTATTGTCTGTCACACATAGACATCAAGCTAGATGGATATGCCACATAATGATACCATTATTAACTACAACCACTGTTTCTCAACTGGCTATCATTTTGTGACTTACTGACCCACCCTTGTATTTGCAGAGGAGTTTTCCAAAATGAAGGATGAGGTACCGCCATCGATTGTTGATGCTCACGTGAAGACTGTTGTCAGTGCAACCAAGGAAGGAAAAACATCGGACCCCTCATATGGCCTAGATAAAAGTGGCATTGCTGGCACAGGTACTCAGTTTTGGCTTGATGAAATTATCCTCCTTTTTTCTGCACATTCTTTTATGTTTTCTTATCTTGTCCTTCATGTTGGTTGACTTTGTATATCATGAGTGTTAATAGATAAAACTTTCTCCTCCTGCTCATTAATCTTTCTTTACTTCTAATTTCTCCTGCAGCATCTTGCTCTGTGATTAATTCATTCGTTGTTTTTGTTTTCCCTTGTGTTTGCCAGCTTTGTACTCAAGTGTAGTACATACATGTGCTGTTACTTCTAGTGCACTGGACTGTTTTTGCATGTTGTTTAGTTTTCCTTATTACCATGGTCCTTCACCATCAGGCGAACCCACTCCGACTTCTGAGGTACATGTAATTTACGTCCCCAAGTCAAGGACGAGAAGTCAACATAACTTCTGTTTTCAGTTTCTGCTCATGTTTCTTGCTGTCTTTCTTTATAATTAGTTTTCTTCTCCATCTTCAGATGTCTAGACTAGAGCACACACCAGCCATCATGACTTCAATCCTCTGTTAGTGACATTTCAATGACGTTGGTGTCGCTTTTATTATTATTTGTTGCCCAACTGTCTAATTTCTCCACCATTTCCTTACTCATTGGTTTTAGATAGATAACAACTTTCTACAGCTCATCTGCCTCTTATTTCTTTTCTGTCTCCTGTTTCTTTTTGTTCTTTCTTCTTCATTTTTAGATAAATAAAAACTTATGTCGTCTCGTTTTTCATTTTTTTAAATATATATTTAAAAAATCAGTTTCAGTCTGCTCAGATTCACAGCTTCTTTCCTTTCAGAAACCCTGAGGGATGAGTCAGCAGAGAGACAAAAGATCCTAAAAGAAAACGAGCAGAAGAGGGTGAGGCTTCCCAAACTCTTTTTTTCCCCCTAGCTTAGCTTACAAGCACAAAGGCAATTATTGTCACTCTCTCTGGCCACAATCTGGAAAGTTCAGAGTTGATGACTGTGGCAAACATCTGCCACATGTGGAAGTCTCATATTTTTGGGAAAATGCGTGGATAAATTGTCCTGGGCAAGCAGCGGGTGTACGGGAATGGTAAAGCTGACTGGCAGGCATCCTTCTGTATTATCATCCAGCAGAAGTCCTTCACACACTGAGAAAACCTGGGGTGGTATAATTAGATTCTCTATTGTCTGGAACCCTAAGGGCAAGCAAAATAGCGGGAGGCCTAACAACACATGGAGAAGAGAATTACAGACAGAGATTGATAATATTGGGAGGATATCGAGGGAGCTGCAGGACATAGCAACAGATAGGACGGGTTGGTTGATATCCTGGGTCCCACTGTACAATAAACAGCAGAAGAAGACAAAGCAGGTCCTTGCAGAACATGCAGACTACATACACTCCCCCCCCCACACACACACACACACACACACACACACACACACACACACACACACACACACACCCCCCCCCCCCCCCCCCCCCCCCACCCCCACCCCACACCAGCACAATGACAACAATAAAAATCACTTCAAATGACAACCAATATAATAAACATTCCCATATGTATGTTACATTACAACTTCCTTAGGTATTTATAATGGCCATGTTAAAATTGCCTAGGGTGTCATGTATTACTGATTTTTAATGGGTTTTAATGCATATTGTTCTGTTGTTGTCTAAGATTGGCTTTATAAGTGGTGAATGCATGAAATAACATATGAAAGGAAAGCGAGAAGAAGGGCAGAATGTGAGATGGGCCTGAATTGTTAAACCTCTCTACCATGCTGGCCTCTGGAGGGCAAGTAGCCCAGAGGAAGAGGGATACATGTGTAGACAGCAGGCATAGACTGGAAGAAGCCTGTATGGGTACATCGTATAAGATGCAGAACAGAGGGTGCTGGAATCTTCTTTTTCTGGGTTCATCCGGAATGTTGTTTTAGACATAATTGTGTTGTGCCTGTTTACAGCAGAGCTGCAATATTTTAATCTTTCGGCCGACACATCCGACTTCTTCAGGCATTTGTTGGCCGGGTTACCTTCCCAGTGCTGGAATCTAATAACAAAGGTTTTGCTGTTTGTGTTTGTTGCTGCAACATGTGCATTGTTTAACTGTGGTTGTGAGACTTCAGCTTTCCAGCCAAGTTTTCTTGTCCTCCGGTTCGTTGATCAAGGCTTTGGTCGAAGTGCTCGCTTGTATCTGTGTCTGCCTGTCCTTTCGCCGAGCTTCTTTGCTATATTTTGTGTTCATCATTTTCTTTTCCTCTTGTCTTTTCCTCAGGACATGGTGGTGCAAACGGAAAATGAGCTGGTGGACAGTCTGGTTGGGTCTGTACCACTAAGTGGGGGATATTGGTGCACGACAAGGCAGATGTTGTCAGGGGCCTTGGGGATAAGGTGTATAGTCTGGAGGAAGAGAGAAATCATCATGGCCTGTAGAGATTGGTGTGACAGGGAGTGACCACAGGATATGGTCGATACTTAGGACTCCGAGGACAGGACACATAATCAGACAGCAACTGATACCATTAGCATTGGGACTCTTCGCTGGCTGTTGAAGATGGGGTCAGAGCATGTGTGGGAATGTTTTGCGTGCTCTAATGTCAAGCCTCAACTCAACTTCAGCTTTAGTTTGGAAGCAGCCCTCCCCCTCCCCTGTTTTCATTACCCCAAAGCTTTGTTATTTGGGTTGTGCATTGGCTTTATTTGTTGGGTACATCAGTAGTGCATAAACGTTGTGATAATCTTTTGTTTCTTTTTCCACAGCTTGGGGAAGAAGCCATGGAGATCGACGCTGGCAAGGAGAAAGTTGAGAAGATGGAAGAAGACAAGAAGGATGATGAAGTCAAGGATAAGTCAAATGAGGATGAGTCAAAGGTTAGAGGCTACAAAGTGCTTTTTCTTTGTCCTTCCTCCCTCCCTCCCTCCCTCCCTTCCTTCCTTCCTTCCTCTTTTTGTTTATTTCTTTATCCTTCCTGTCATAAACTTTCTTCATTCCTGCTATGTTTTCTCCATTTCTGCCATACACTTTTTCCCTTCCATTTGCTTCTTCCTTCCTTCCTGTCATTGTTTTCTTTCTTTCTCTTTCTTCCATTCACTTTATTAATTTCTTCACGCCATAAACTTCCTCCATGCCTGCCTGCCTGCCTGCCTGCCTGCCTGCCTGCCTGCCTGCCTGCCTTCCTTCCTTCCTTCCTTCCTTCCTTCCTTCCTTCCTTCCTTCCATTCACTTCCTCCTTTCCTTCCTTTTTCTTTCTTTCTTTCTTTCTTTCTTTCTTTCTTTCTTTCTTTCTTTCTTTCTTTCTTTCTTTCTTTCTTTCTTTCTTTCTTTCTTTCTTTCTTTCTTTCTTTCTTTCTTTCTGTTCACAATGAATCCACCAAGAATCCCAAAATCTGTGACAGGGATAGCATTTTATATGTGTGTGTTTTCTCCAATGACCAGGATTCAGTAAAGAGCAGTGAAACAACAGGTGGTGATGAGGATGATGAAGAAGACGGGAAATCGTCAGAAGTTACAAAAGATGATGACAGACCACAGGAGTTGAAGGAAAAGGACAAATCTGCGGCCGGCGCAGGTGACGATAAACCCAAAGAATGCGATGATGCCTCAGTGGTGTCCACAGCTGCTGCTGCGGCCCTTGCTGCGGCCGCTGTGAAGGCTAAGGTAAGAACGACCCTTCATGGTTGTGGTGTTTGTCCATCAAAACTGATGATGACCATTCATTTCATCCAGTGGGGTTGAAAGTTTGCAGCCGTGAGTTCTTAGATAGCTGGTAAGGCATATTTTGGATCGAAATGTTTTTTGACAATGTGGGCAAAGAATACTTGATAGTTCAGGAGGAGGATCTCCTGCAGTGTTTTTTTTTTTGTCCAGCCTTTTTTTTTCCACAGCTTTTGCAGTCCTGTTTGCTTCACAAGTGACTATACCCTTGCATAATGATGTACGCCATGAATTTTGGTCTTTGGCAGCAGTCTCCCAAGTGTCATGAGAATTCCAAAAGCTTTTACTGAAATCTTCAGTGTCTTTAAAGCGTTTCCTCTGGCCGCCTTGGGAGCGTTTACTACAACTCACCGTAAAAAATTGTTTAGGGGACTTGTGATCTGGCATGTGAGTCAAGTGACCAGCCCAGCGAATCTAATTCTTCATTAGTAGAGTGGATACTGGGCATGGACGCTGTTTCTAAGACTTCAGTGTCTGGGATCTTGTCATTGTTGTAGCAACAGGCTGGACCAGGGCAGATTTTACAACTGGAAGAGCATACAGTGATAACAACTTTGCATAAATCTGCAGCATGGCATTATCGGGTCTGTGATCAGTTAGTTCTATAGGCCCAGTATTGTGTCCAGTATGTCACATGACATGGATACTGGGACTTTAATTGAAGCTGAACTTAATATGTGTATATGTATATACAGATGGATTTGTGGCCAAGGAGTTAGGACGCCAACCTCATACATCACAGTATATTTGTTCTATTCCTTGTAATGCAAGGAGTTTTAACCTATGGGAAATGTGAAGTTATGAGTTATGTTATGAGTTATGAGCTAAGAACCAGCATCACTACGCTCAAGGCATTCTCACACATGCTTCGTCCTTTCGTTCAATGGCCAGCGAAGAGTCATTGCTAACTAATCATTCCAACCACCCTCTGATTGAAAGTTCTCCTGGTCTTCCCTCTGTTTTTAGATTAGCCCAGAACCCCTGTTTCTCCACATACAGGTGCTCAGTCTGTTCCACCGCTGTCTCCACCTGGTCCCAAAGGCGCTGACCACCTCTCCTTTGTCCATGGGTAATCTACCAGTGAGAGGTGCATTTCCTGCTAGCCTATTGGAGGTAGAACTCCTAGCCTCACTGATACTATAGAGCTTGTTCATTGTGCTGGGTTAGTGACAGCAGCTGTTCAATTCCCAGACACAAATGGTCAAGGGTTCAAAATCAGCTGCAGGCAATTTGGGAGCAGCTCACTTTGCAGTTCTTCTTCTTCTGCTGTGATCGTTTGCTATGCATGGTGCATAGCATCCATTGTAGTGCGTAGATGTTCTCTTTCTTGTCCTGTGCTATTTACAATTTCAACAGTTAAGATTTCTTTTCTGGACTTCTCCTCCCATAAGCAGATTGCTTTGTGGGCTTGTAGGCTCTGCCTGCCCATATTTTCTGTTGGGCTTTGTTGCCCTGACTTGTGCATTTATTTTGATTGTGTGAATTGGCCATTCCGAAAGCAATGGAAAATGAACATAAAAATTGCCAAGTAAATTAGTCAGTAAATGCTGGGGTTGATTGCAACGTCCTGTAAAAAGTGAAATGCAGCTAACTATACTGATATAATAAATAGTAATAAGGAGAACGTTGAAACAGTATAACGAAGGGAGAAATAAAGCAAGTGTTTATGAAAATTACTAGCCAATTTTCCAATGATGGTATGTAGATCTTTAGCATGGCCCCTCTCCTAGTCAGTACACTGTTTGGTGAGAACCCTTGGGAAAGATCGAAAGATACCAGCAGTGGTACAAATGCCACAGCAATTTATTTTTCCAAATATGTTTTGCCTACACCGGTCAGTTGGACTAAAATGTTTACTTCTAATCCTTGACTTGGGGACGTAAATTACAAGTACCTCTACAGTAGGAGTGGGATTGCCTGATGACGAGGGACACTGGTAACAGGGAAAGCTAATCCAAACGCATAAATCAGTCCAGTGCTACTGTCACCAACTGGCTTGAGGTAGCTCCCGGTTGGGCAACCACTCAGCCAAAATCATTTTCTTCTACTGGTGGTTAGTTCTGGATGCAGTTTGAGATCCCCTAACTCTGTCAGAAGGGACTAATTACCACTGACAAATCCCAGAGAGAAAACGTGGAACAAATGTCTGTTATGCTGATTTAAGACACTGTCCCTGATACTCAAGAAAACAGCCAAGAAGTGGCGCGTTGAAGATAGAATATATCTATATATATATATATAGATGTGGCTGTACTTGGTATCACCAGAAGTGAGAAAGGAGGAGTTAAGACATGCAACGTAATCTGGTTACTTATGACTGCATAGGCAAGATACCTCCCGGACATAGATTCCCACTTCTGGACAATATGTGCGAACCCCCACTAAATGATATAAGGTGTGTACTTGATTACGCTACACAAACATTTATAAACATTTAGAATTATACAGACAACTGAGTTTAAAATACAACAACTGTGTTTATTATTGCTATTGATGATCATATGATGATGATGATTATATTATGGTATACGTAACTCATCTGGCTGAAAAGCTCAGAAGCACATAGGTCATGCTTCCCCCAGTGAGACGCAGTTCACTGTCAGATTGAAGGAGTCCAAATTGGTCCCTTCACAAGGCTAAGTCACTTCCGGATATGGATTGTTGACTGCCCATTGCTCCTAAGAGATCTGGAATGAAACGAACGGAGATGGGTAGTATCTACGTCTACACATCTCAAACACATATGTCTATACATTCATATAAACATACATTCAAGTCATAATATATGATGGTATGATGATAGATGATGGCATGTTACATAAACATATATCAGTTCTAAATAAATAAATATATATGTATATATTCATAAAACCATTTAGAACATCTATAGCTCAAAACATACATCATCACATACATTTATGTAATGGGGTGTTTCCCATATAAGTTCACCTCACTTAACTCTTTCCCTTTCTGATTCATTCATACTGTCTTGTCGGAAGGGCTGGTCGCACAGTCCTGTCGAACATTAAATGCCTTCCCTGAATCTGTCTGGGATATTGAATGTCCTAAGTCATGTCTGTCCTCATGCAGACATCATGCAGACAAGGTGAACTGGTGCCATTCCTCAAACCAAGTGGTTTCACCACAATCTTGGTAGGCACTCAAAGTGTTGGTCCAAATAATCAATGTTAATTGGACGCTATCAAGAGACTGGTAGCTCTCAGGGATTTCTCCTAAGTAGTCAGTCTCCCCAATGTTTAACATCATACAGGATGAATCTAAAGGTATTTCCTGTACATGCATAAGCCACATGCTCATGTAGCTTGGATAATGGATATCTCCAAATTATCACATACAACAAATCAGACAACCAAGTGGTGAATGAAAGAAGAAAATAGTTCTCAGTGAAATTGTAAAGCTAGAACTGGAACATTAAGTACAAAGAAAATCCACGAGTGTAAAGTTTGGGAGAATATGTAGAAACAGGAAACTACACAAGCCTTCAGACTAGCAGACAAACTAATCAGAGTAATGGTATACCTGGGTTATAGCTAGGAAATCCTGTCATACGACTTCGTACAGAAGTCCAACAGAACGAAATGTTAATATTTCTCCAGTAGGTATCCTAAGAATGCTATTGTAAATTTGCGTCTGAAGTCTTGCTGGCCATGCATGTAGTTTTATTCTCTTCAGCCCTGGCTAGTTTTCACGTTGGCTAATTAATATCTCCCCTATTAATTAACTCCACCTATTTTTCCATGTATGATGACGGGATGGATTAAGTCCTAAACTCTTCTCCCCCCTCCTCCTTTCCTGTGAAGGGTAGTTTCATCTGTCAATCAAATGGACCGAGGCCCCGCCACGCCTGAAACAATGAAACATGCTTTGGCGGCAATGCAGTTGCGTCATTACATTCCAATAGGCTATTAACACCCGCCTTCCTGGGTTGCTGGCAATAGTGTGTCAGCCATGTGTTCCTACTTTGCCGCTGTATTGCCGTGAGGTGTCAAGTATCTGGTCCTAATTGCTCCTTTGTGGTGGCAACTCAGACGTTGTCCCGTCTCCCCAATGTCTGGACTTATAGATAGGTGTTAGGCCTGCATTATATTGCCGTCTTTGGATCTTTCCCCTGAGTAGCACTGCCATGTATTATTTCAGACGGGTCTGGCTGACCCTCTTATCTCCCATTCTGCCGTGGCTGGTTCACACGTTAGGTCCTGTTGAACGTAAGGTGTTAGTCCCTATTCCAACCGCAGGCTTGTAAACTAACACGTCAATCTCAACTGACTGGCTCCGCGATGTCTGGTTGATCAGAACATCAAAGGGAAAATCTCTTAGATGTAGAGACCAGACGTTGCTTTGATCTACTAATGTAGTAAAAATGATAGTGCGGGCTCTAAGTGACTCTGTATTTTTCTCTTACGTTTTTATCCTCTTCTGGGGAACGTTTATTCTTTTAGAGAATTTTAGAAAAATATTGTGGGCTCTGTAATTCCTTGAAAACTTGGGTAATTATGATGCTGCCGGGGCTGTCCCGTCACAGCTACTAGAAGTAGTAGCATGTGTATGGACTACGCTCAAGTTCAAAGCGTGCGAACAAACAAAAACCAAATGGTACAAACAAAAACCAAATGGTACAAACAAAAACCAAATGGTACAAACAAAAACCAAATGGTACAAACAAAAACCAAATGGTACAAACAAAAACCAAATGGTACAAACAAAAACCAAATGGTACAAACAAAAACCAAATGGTACACCAGAATCACCAGCCTGGAGCTCATGGAGAAATAACCATGTCCCTGGGAATCAGGAGGTTAAAAATGCCTTCACTGGGTCGGACACATATTGTGAACATCTGATAATGGTATAATTAGAAAGACTCTTGTCTGTAATCTACAGTACCATCGAGTTAGAGGGCGACCTAAAACATACGGAGAAGAGGATTTGAGACAGATTATAATATGGGGCAGGCAATTGTGGACAGGCAAAAAGAGCAATCAGGACATTATAAGGCAAGCTGAGTCGCAAAGACAACTTATCACAAACATCAGAAAGAGGCAGACATTGTTTTTTGGCCATGTTATGAGAAGACAGAGACGCGGAGGTGTTTCCAAGGCACCAGGGCCGGGTTATATCCTGGCCAAGACCTATTGACGCGTCCTCGTCGAGCGTCCTGGGCAACAGGTCCTTTCGGGGTCCTGGCTGAGGTCAATAGGATCGCCGATTCCTCCGAAGTCGGAGAGTGTCTGCCTGTATGGCGAGGAACCACCAGTCTGCACACCAATAAGCCAGACATGGGACAACGGATACTCACGCAAACCTCAGGTCCTGTATGACATCACACTGATGTTGGACAACAGGATGCCTTCATCCGACATACAGGACTTCACGTTGGAGCTCAAGCCAACGAACACAAGCAAGCAAGCAAGCATGAGAAGACAAAAACTGGAACATGCTGTGACAACCGGAAGGATTTGTGGAAAGAAAGACAGAGCAAGACAACGTGAGAAGATTCTTGACAGTCTTGTGTCATGGCACGGAAGGGAGTCAACACACAAATTGATCCACAACATCAGAGATCGTAATTTGTGGAGAGGCATGATCGCCCAGTGCCATGTAGCTATGAGCAGGCATACAGTACCAGTACTATGTACTAATAGAAGGTATACGGTACAGCTAATGATCAGCACGAGTAGAGTAGAGTTAACAACACTATATCAACAATCACCCCAAAAACGTGTTAAGAAGGATGAATCACTCAAGACTCCATGAATTTGGAGAGGACGGAAGTAGGGTCACGGCTAAGAAGCGTGAACCATCAGTCAGGTTGGAACTGCCGTGTGGGCTGGTTGTAAAACGTATCCAGGCGTTTCTGAACATCATGCAGAGTATTGAAGGCTGTCAGTTATAATTATCAACATGCCTCTGGACAGAATAGAGTTTCCAGTCAACGTGCTGTGTTGCATCAACAAAGAATAAGCTGCGTTGTCGGTGTCAAAAGGTGACAGATCTCTCTCATTCAAAATGGTCTGTAGCCGAAACAGTAAGTTGGTCTGACATTTAAGCTTACACGTTAGCACAAGTGGTGGTGTAGGGCTCAAAACGATAGTAAACTGCACATATTAATATTAACAGTTATTCCATTCGTTACATGTTTATTATGGGATACATCCACCCTCCTATGTATCGGGAGCACGATGTCATTTGGTGTACGTTTGGAGATAACAATGTTCAGAATAAAGACTGTGCAATTCTAGGACGTTGAGTTCCTTCTACTACAGTTACTGCGTGTTTGTGTGTCTCGTGGAAATTGTCAACTACTTGCTTGACGAGTCCTAGGAGTGAAGCAGGAGTATGGCACCCACGCCTGCCGGTAAGGCACTGGATGATGATGAATGGTGGAAATGAAAATGACATCAATGGACAGGACAGCTTGGTGTAAGATGGTTGAGACCCTATGCTCCAATAGTGGATAAAGGACAAAAAGAGGACTACACCTTCTACTCCGTCGCATTAACTGCTAATTGTCATAGATTGTTACGTAAATATGAAGGTCTGGTCATTGTCCCAGTATGACAGTGGAGGAAGCTGGGTAACAGGTTAGGAACTGAAAGCCTTTTAGGTGGGTTGGGGGGGGGGGTGTATGTGGTGAGAGCAACTTTGGGCAAAGGTCATGCATCAGGATCATGATGAGGAATACATATTTGCTTTCTGTCTGCTGGTCTCATGTATCCTCTCCTTTCCCTCATCTCTATCCTTTTCTCTCTCTTTCCACCATTCTTTCCCACTCTTTCCCCATTGCTCTATCCATCTTCCTCTGCTGACATGCACCCTCACCCCCCCCCCCCCCCCCCCCCCCCCCCCCTTCTTTCTCTGTCTCTCCCTCTCTTTTTCCTTAACTCTCCTCTCTCTATCTCCCTCTTCTTCCCTCTCTCTCTCCTCTCTCTTCCTCCCACCCCCTTCTCTCCTTTTTAAAAAGCCATTAAGGTTGTGTAAGACTAGCCACATCCCTTAAAAACCTCAGCCACAAAACGCAACCAGTCATGAAGACATCGTTGATAAGAGCCCTACCATGAGTGGGTTGAATGAAGGTGATCTCTTGAGTAAGCTGAAAACGCAGAGCTGATCTGTGAATATTGATATATGTAAACTGGTTATTCTACAGCATCTGGCTGCCATAGAGGAGCGCAAGATCAAAGGACTGGTGGCGCTGTTGGTGGAAACACAGATGAAGAAGCTGGAGATCAAACTCAGGCACTTTGAGGAACTGGAGACCATTATGGATAAGGAGGGCGAGTCTGTAAGTACCAGCACAAACATTTTCCATTGGTAATATTTCCTGTGAAATTGTGTAACTGTTTGAGGTTGTGGTGAGGTTGTGCCTTCGTATGTTTGTGTTCAGTCTTGGCTGTGTATCAGCTCTGTGTATGTATTGTTTTGTTTGTTTCTCCACTGTCTTGGGGTGTAGATAGTGAGCAATATTGCAGCAGTTTTAGCCATTGGTAAATCATGCTAATAGACAAATTATTATATTTAAATTTTATTCTTTATTATTTTAAAATGTATTCTTGAAGGATTTGGGAATTTCCCGTAGTTTTATAGAGGATTTTTATATCTCATTTGGTATCCGTACACATATAGGTGAAAAAAGGTGGGAGGGGGTGCAGGCAGGCACAGAGTATATCAGAGGTTATGGCACGTGTCTCAAAGTTTGTCTCATGGTGTAGACTTTGGATATTTACAGAATAAGAAATTGGATGGTACACCACCACAAAAACCAGTAGTTATAAAAGAAACATTTAAAAAGTATAACCAGAGAAGAAGTGAAATAAGAGAGTATGGAAGTTAACTAGTCTTTATGGAGAGTGGTATGGCCAAACAAATGAGAGCGCTCATTCTTAAACATCTGGTGTGCAAATGTCGAGTTGGTGGGTTCATCCCTTACACCAGTCAGCTGGACTAAAATGTTGACTTCCCGTCCTTGACTTGGGGATGTAAATTACAAGTACCTCAGAAGTCAGAGTGGGTTTGCCTGATGGCGAGGGACACTGGTAATAGGGACAGCTAATCCACATGCAAATATCAGTCTAGTGCTACTGGAAGTAGAAGCACATGTGTAGCTTGTGTTCAATGCACGCGAACACAACACAGTACACGCTAGTTTGACTACTGGCTTTCCACAGCTTGCTCTGAATACAAGTTCATTGGCTTTTAGATATTGGCAAATGAAATTTTTGGTTTTTCTGTATTTTTCTAATAGCTGGAGTACCAGCGTCAGCAGTTGCTGCAGGAGAGGCAGCAGTTTCACATGGAACAAATCCGTGCTGCGGAGTACAGGGCGCGACAGTTTGCTAACCAGCAGATGACTGACAGCAAGACGCTGTCCACCCAGCAGTCCGGAGACAGCCAGCAGTCCATGGCATCCAGCATCTCTGCTCCGGCTCAGAACCAGGCGGTGATGGTGGTGAACCAGGGTGCCAGCTACGCCATGCATGGGTCACCATTACCGCCACAGGGTCCACAGGTGAGTGAGCTGGTCAGATTCATCAAAAGAACAGGTGTCTTTTTATAGAGATAGTCTGATACAACCTGAGCGTTTCTGCTGATACAACCTGTGTGTTTCTGCTGATACAACCTGTGTGTTTCTGCTGATAAAACCTGAGCGTTTCTGCTGATACAGCCTGAGCGTTTCTGCTGATACAGCCTGTGTTTCTGCTGATACAGCCTGTGTGTTTCTGCTAGTACAATCTGTGTGTTTCTGCTGATACAACCTGTGTGATTCTGCTGATACAACCTGTGTGATTCTGCTGATACAACCTGTGTGTTTCTGCCTAGGCTTTGTGCTTTGGACAGGTATAACTTCATCCCTGGTCTTACTGCCAATGGTTGTCTTTATTATGCCTTTGTGTGGGTGTGGGGGGCGCCCACAATGCAACAACTATCGTCAGTCAAGATGGCAAGGTGCCAGTGTTTCTGCCCATTTCTCCTTATTTGTTTGTTGGTCTGTCTTCTTTTCTCTGTCTGTCGATCTTTCCATCCAACCATCTGTTCATTATTCATCTGTCTATCTGTTTCCACTCCTGTTAGTCTATTCAACTGTTCATCTATCTATTCATCATTTCATCTGTCTTTCAGTGTGTCTGTTTTTCTAGTTTTATGTCATATTACAATTGTTAACACTATCTTGTTGTTATATGAAGTTGATCATGCTATTTCATGTTGCTTTATGCAATATGTCAGCTCTGTGGCAAAGGGGGTTACAGAAATAGTTTAATCTCACATACTGCATTCAAAACATAGCTGCGGGCAATTTGGAAGCAGACTGCCATGCATTGGATTTTAAAAAGTCGCTTAAAAGTTGACAGGGTCGACTTCATTGCACCGGGATTTTATCCCATATGGCTCGGTCTCTTTCCACAGTGCAGAAAGCGTCGCACAAAGCATGAACTCCGTAGCTCTAGCGATGACCCATAGGAGTCTCCGAAAATTTTCAATCGTGAACCGAATGGGTGCGGCCCGGAATCGAACCCACAACCTTCAGAGCCCGAGTCAAACGGCTTGACCACTTCGCCACGGAGACTCCTTAATGCATTGAATTTCATATGTATTATGAGTGCCCGTCATTCAGAAATCAATGGCTAATTACTAAACATTAAATTGCTTAGAAAATCGAATTCAGATTGGGGTTGATAGCAGTGTCCTGCAAAGGATGTATTATGTTGTCAACTGCATAACGCTCTGAAGGTCATAGGTTTATTTTTAGATAAGTTCTGACAACACCACCCCCTCCCAGTGCAGTTTTTCCAGAGTCCTTTAAGGGTTGTTGCTGGAGCCGTAGAGTTTATGCTTTGTGCAAGGCTCTTGGCTTGCCATTTTGTGGAGAGACCAAGCCAGATTGACTAACACTTGTGTTGTGAAGTCAGTCTCTCACCTTCAGTGCCTTTTTAAACAAAAATTAATGTTGATATTGTTCATGTGATGAGAAGAGAGGCATTGGAGAACATCATGACAACTGGAAAGATCCAGGGAAAGAGAGGCAGAGGCAGGCCAAGAAAAATTATGCTCGATGGATTGAGACGGTGGCATGAAGGAATATCATCAGCAGAGTTGATCCAGAAATCTAAAGACAGATCTGTGAAGAGTCATGAACACCTATGCCGACTGGCTTGGCACTTGATGATGATGATGATGATATTGCTTTATGTAAGTGTTAACACAATAACAATTTGCCTTTTTGTCTGCCACTGACACTCTGAGTTCATGACTTGTCGTTGGTTTCCCGCAGGTACAAGCAACGCCAGTGGCCCAAGGTTCCCCTACTCACACGGTCAACACCTCATCTTCACCATTTGCACCATCAGCGTCGTCTTCCCCTTCACCAGCTGCCGGACCACCAGCTGCATCGATGCCCTCTGCATATGTTACGTCATCCTCATCAGCTCCATCATCTACTACCATTCCACAGCCGACCCCTTCAGCAACGCCCACCCCTTCCACAAAGTCACCCACCCCACCTCCTCCTTCTTCCAACACAGCCATCGCCCAGGCGCTCCAGTCATCACCTCAGTCTTTGACCCCGCCACTTTTGGAAAACCCCAGCGGGACTCCTACTCCGCAGCAAATGCATCCACAGTATCAACAACCGGGGCCCATGGGGCAGGGCTACCCCCCATCAACACAATATATGGATCCTCAGCAAGGCCCCTCCCCACCTCCAGGAGGACTGTATTCTCAGGGCGGAGCTCAGTCTCAAGGCGGACCCCAGTATCAGTCAGGGGCACCTCAAGCTTACCAACCCCATCCATTAGAAATTAACCCTGGGGGGACCCCCCCTCAACAGTACCCACAACAACCATCGGGTCATTACCCGGGTTTCATAGGCCATTCTAATCAGTACCCACCCCACTCAGGTGCCCCCCAGGGTCAGTTTATACCCCCACATTTGGGTATGAACCAGCAGGCCTATTCGCCCTTTAATGGAAATGCCCCATCTGGGCCCCCTGTCGCCCACTATCCCAACCAGCCCATGCAACAGTACCCCAGCCAGTATCAAGGTGGATCCCAGCCGCAGCAAGGCAACTCTCTAACAAATGCTCAAAGGCCCTTTATGCCAGGTAAGCTATTACCTGCTAACTAGTGCAGCACTTTTTTAAGATTTAATATTTTATAGCATTTCAAAAATTGTCTGATTATGGGGTGATGGATTTCCTTCCAGAGATAGATATATGGGGTGATGGATTTCCTTCCAGAGATAGATATATGGGGGGATGGATTTCCTTCCAGAGATAGATACAAGTCTGCTTTTGTGGGATTTGAGCTTATGTGCGTAAATGGAAGAGAATATTAACTTTTTTTGTCCTAAATATTGCGCCGTGTATGATTTACCTCATACATTTAGTCAATCATTTAGTTTTTTCATATTTGGAGCCATTGAGATAAGTACCACAATTGTTTCTAATTCAGCTTATTATGCCATAATTTGTTCACTTAGGTATCTTCTCTCTGGTTTACATATTGCTGTGTTGTTTTGATGACCTCAAGTGTGGTCCATACACGTGCTGTTTATTACTTCTGCAGTAAGAATGGATGGGAGCAGTTTAAGTAGAACCCAGTCAATGACATATCTTGGCGTGAGGCTTGATCGTAGCCTGTCCTTCAGAGATCATGTCGATTTTGTCATAACAAAGGCTCGAAAAGGTTTGTCAGCAATGAGAGTCATGGCGACTGCCAATATCGAGCAAAGACTGCTAATACTTCTGTTCCAAGGACTTGTGCTTTCACGCATCGAGTATGCCCTGGCCATCCTCACTGTCAGCCCTACACAGATTGGAAGACTTGAAAAGGTACAAAACGAAGCCATGCGCATCATTTTGGGCTGCACGAGAGACACCAGCTGTGTAGCAATGAGATACCTCCTTGACTTCCCGACAATGGAACACAGGCTCAAGATCTGGAGAGCTCGTGCATACTTAAAAATAAGTGCAGATGAGCAGCACCCTCTGCATGACGCTATATTCAGAGAAAAGGGTGACAGGCTAAAGAGGGGCAAATCATGGATGGGTCGGGCGGAAGATGTCATCAGACAGGTCTGCAGTCTTACCAGTATCAACCCCAGCAAGGAATGGGTGCCGGTGCCTCCAGCTTTTAAGTGCACTTTCTCCTGCATTATCACACTCGACAGACGGTGCAGAGAGCAGAACCCTGCCACTGTCAATTCAGAGGTTAACGCGCTCATCTATGAACATCAGATAGCCCCGAAGTGCACATCTATACAGATGGATCTGTGGTAAAGCAGCAGAGAAGTGCATGGGCATTTACAGCCTGTTCAGCGGGCCGAACCGTTCAAGAATCCAGTGGTGCCCACTCTATGACCACGAGCAGCACGACGATGGAGGTGATGGCAGTTACACAGGCTTTCATATGGCTAGAGTCACAGCATTATACCAACGTGTGTGTACTAAGTGATTCAATGAGCATGATTCAGAAGGTCGAAGCTGGATCTGTACGTAGACAGTGGACTGAATCGCTACGGAAGTCTGTTGTCCGTAAAGTCACCTTCATCTTCATCCCGGGACATGCGGGAGTCGAGGGAAATGAACGATCTGACAAACTGGCTGGCTCTGCACCCCCTGTAGATGGCCAGCCCATGGATTGTGCCGATGTTATTAATGTCCTTAAAGATATGGCGAGAACAGAGGACTTTGACGTCAATGATTCCACATCGCTGTCCAGGATGAAAGACCTGGGAGTAAGAATCGGCACAGCCAGACGCGAGAGGTACATCGGGAAAACAAAGAGCCTCGTCAACCAGCACAGAACTGGCACTATTAGCCACCGGACGCTGATGCATATGCTGGGGGGAGGATCTGAGCACCTATGGACATGTCCGGAGTGCAACGAAGATACCCCAACTGATAACTGATAACTTATTACTTCTGTTGTATTGGACTGACTTTTTGCAAATGTGGATTAGCTTTTCCTATAACCAGTGTTCCTCGCCATCAGATGAACCCACTTCAGCTTCTGAGGTACTTGTAATTTTGACCCCAGAGTCAGTGACAAGAAGTCCGTTGTATGTTTTGATTTTGTTATCATGACTTCCTTCAGCTGCTGCGGTTTCCTGGGACTTCTTCTTCTGGTTAATCTGGAGACTTTTTCAGGCGTGATTGCGTTATGCCTGTTTACAGAAGAGCTGCGTTCTTGCGCCGTTAAGCAGAAACAACCGACTTCTGCAGTCATTTGTTGACCGGGTTAACCTTCCCCGGGGTTTCTTAGGACGTTTGACTCTCACTGTTGTGGTGTCATCCTCCATCCCAGATGGCCCATTTAGAACAGCCGAAGACATCCTGGTCAGTCCTCAAGGGAAGGCAGGGGCAGACCATGGGCATTCCCCGCCATCCAAGGAGGCTTCCATACTTGCAGAACCAACACATAGCGCTCTGGTACTGGACTCACCCAAGGAATCGTCACGTCCTGCACATGGCTGCTTAGCCTCACTCCTTCCTGGGACTGAAAAAGTTAATAGCTTGGCCACTCACTCCTAAGTGAAGCAGTCCCAGCATAAGCTGGTACTAAGTGATCAAGTCCCAGCATAAGCTGGTACTAAGTGATCAAGTCCCAGCATAAGCTGGTACTAAGTGAAGCAGTCCCAGCATAAGCTGGTACTAAGTGAAGCAGTCCCAGCATAAGCTGGTACTAAGTGATCAAGTCCCAGCATAAGCTGGTACTAAGTGATCAAGTCCCAGCGTGAGCTGGTGCTGCAGTGGTGGTTTTATGTAGCACTTTGTTGTCTCTAGTGAGTTGTGTGTTTCATGTGACTGTGGTACAGAGAGAATGTTGTTGTGTGAGAGAGTACATATGTGTGTCATAGAGAATGAGTTGGTGTGTGATTTTTTGTGTGTGAGGGGGAATGAAAAAAAGGTGTGTATGAGAGGTTGGTACTCGAGGCCACTGACTCACAGCCTTACAATGTGAATTCTGACTGATACAATTTATGTCCATCGCCAGGTGCTGGTAACCAGAGCGGTAATCAGGAACAGATGATGATGTCCCCGTCACCGACCGGCTCAACCAAGTAGACTAGCTGGTAGATGAGTGGACCATTTGGTCATAGTTGTTTGTGGAAGAATGTAAGATAATGGATATATATGTATATATAGTGACTGTTCTTTGTGAAGAGTGTAAGATGACGGAAATATTTAGCCATGTTTAGTAGAAGAAATAATTATGCACATTATTAAATGAGAAATACCGTATTTTACGGAGTATAAGACGCACTTTTTTCTTCAAAAAATTGCCTCCAAAATTCAGGTGCGTCTTATACTTGAAATTAATTTTTTATTAAGTTATATAGTTATTTTTTTTTTAAATTGCTTAAAAATTAAGGTGTGTCTTATAGTCCGTAGCGTCTTATAGTCCGTAAAATACGGTATTTAGTTTTTGAGGGGGGGAAAAAAACTAGTCAGTGTTACCAATGATCATTCTCATGCTGCTGTAGTCTAGAAGGTGGTAGTTCTCAACCAGTTTTGTCTCTTACTTCGGTTGTGAACTTTTTCTACCTGTGTTTCCTGTAATCTGCAAAGAATAAGCTGGATTGGAAAGAGATGAAATGAACAAATTCTTTAAGACCATGAAGAAAATAGACAGCTGCTGAACATCAAGTAATAAAGGCTTGGTCATAATGAGGCATGGGGGGGGGGGGGGGGGTATACAGTGCAAACCGCTAAAGGCGATCTCAGATGTGGCGAATGTGGGGCTGGTCTGGTTCGCTAGATCAGTTCCGCGTCTAGCGTTCGTTGTCTCGGATGGCTGTGTGAGGTGCACCAAAATGGGATCTTCCCAGCCAACGTGAGTTAGCGAGGCAGGCGTTTCAAGAATGTAACCGCATCGTGCAGCCAGGGTCGTGGTTTGAGCGGGCAAAAGAGCAAAATTTGTACGACCGTTCGACAAAGTCTCGATAAGCGCCCACTCTCTCTCGATGAGTAGTGGGCCTGCAGTCAGTAAGCTGGTATAGCTTTTTTTTTCGGTCAGTCCTGCTGGCGTAGCTTGAAAGCTCGTCGGTAGGCGTCCAGTGGTTTTGCATGTATCACCTTGTACCGGGAGGGCGCACTTTAGCGATGCTACTCTTGGCTTGCGTGTGCGTGAATAGTCCGTCTGTCCGATAGATATCTGGTTGATCCTGCCAGTAGTCATATGCTTGTCTCGTTCTATCTTGACCAGCTGAGATGTGGGCGACATCACAACAGCCTAACGTGCCTCGAAATCAGAGGAAGGTTAACCTCATTAAAAAATGCCCACCGGAAGTCGGAAGTGTCGTCCTACGGGTGGCAAACTAAAAATTGACACTACGCAATTACGTCCGAGTGAAATGTCTCGACCGAATGTCTCTCGTGCTAGGAACAGCTCTGACTACCTAGTTTCCGAATGCTGCTCTTGTTCGGAACAGCTCTGACTAGGTAGTTTTCCGAATGTCCGCTGTGCCTGGAACAGCTCTGATGGGTACAGGGACAAGCACATGTCCGAAAACTCGCTTAGTGGAAACCAACCGCAGAGCTGACTGGTTTGTGCAGGAACGGCCCAGGGCGAGCGAAATGCCCAATATATTGAAGTGAGGAATTAAAACAGCCATGAGCAGGACGTGACGATTCCCTCGGTAAACCCAGCACCAGAGCGTTATGTGCCGGCTCTGCAATTATGGAAGCCACCCAGGATGGCAGAAAATGCTATGGACTGTCCCTGCCTTCACTTGAGGGATGACCGTGTAGTCTTCGACTGTTCCAACTTGACCAGCTGAGATGTGGACGGTACCACAAAAAGTGAGAGTCTCCCAGGATTGCTAACCTGGTCAAAAATGCACGCTAAAAGTCGGATGTGTTGGCCTGAGGGTTTCGACCCGAGGGTGCCTAACCAGACACACCGCAATCACATCTGAAAAAATCACTCCGGATGAACGCAAAGAAGAAGAAGAAAGTGGGAAATTCTGTGTGAGAACAATTGATTATGTTA
>JACEFZ010005278.1:0-30464 GCA_014155875.1 Cepaea nemoralis
GATCCTCTGTGGGGAATCATAGACGTGTGAATATTCTAATAATGCATCACCGACGTGTTTGGAGTCACAGCTGGGCATAGGAACCGCTTCGGCCCACATGGTTGTTGTGTCCACAAGCGTTAATATGAATCGGTTTCGCCTCTTCGTTGCTGAGAGAGGTCCGACTATGTCTACCGCCACTTCTCAAATGGAATTCCAGTGATGGGCGATTCACCCAATATTGCCGGTGGTGTCCGGTGTTTTGGTGATACTTTCTGACACTGTGGGCATGATTTTACAAACCGTTGTATGTCTGCGTTCATCACTGGCCAAAGTAGTGAGCTGTAATCCGCTGTGTAGTAGCGTTTATACCCATAAGCCCACTAAATGGTAGATTATGACCCATTTCCAAGATCTGAGTCCTGTATGGAGTTGGTACAACAAGTTGATTAAACTCTTGTCCAGCTCGTCCTGCTTTTCTGTAAAGAAGTACTGACTTCATGAACAGATCACCTTTACGTAGAGGTAAATGTGATTTTGGCAGTTTTCTTTAGTAGGGATCCAAGGTGGTGTCAGCTTCTTGTCCCCTCTTCAGTTCCTCCGTTCGAGGGATTGGCGTAGTTGTTTCTGGAGTCTTTTTTCGCCTGGGATCGAGTGGTCATGATCGCCATCGCCACAGGTTGAACAGGTTCTCCTAGAACGATAAATCTACAGCCGAGGATTACAGGATATATCGGATCGTCCAAGACTACTGCCTTGATTGTCCCAGTGACATACCGCGAGGCTATGTTCACTTTTGCCACTGGAAGAGACATATTCGTTGAACTCTTCAGTGGTCCCTGTAATTCCACTATTTCCTCTGTCACCTGTTCAGGGTGAACTAAGGATGATGAAACAACACAGTCATACGATAATCCAGTATTATATAGACAGGTCGTTTTGAATCCATTTAGCAAGATGGATTCCACAACCGGAATACGAGATGAGGTGTCTTGATGAGGTGTCTGTTTGGACATTTCACCAGTGCTCACTTTTTCTCTTTTCGGTTGGCCAAACAGGCCGCTGTTTGTGGAGGTGGCTTCTTCCTGCAATTCTGAAATGTGTGACCTCTAATTTTGCAATGGGTGCAGAATGGTTTTTCCTCCTTCGGCGCTGTTTGGGCTGTGTTTTGAGTGTTTTTCTTGGATTTCCCATTTTTCTTGGTGGCTAAAGTGTTTTCACCCTCTTTTGGCTTTGGAGTTTTATATTGAGACGGGGTGTTGTTCGAACGTCCCTTTCCTACCATCTCCTTCTGAGATTGTTTAAATCTCTCTGCCAGGATGATTATTGTTTCTAGGCGGTCAGCCCCGTTTTGGGTTAAGAATGCTTTCATTTCATTTGACATCTTCCCCTTTATCTGATCAATGATGATCATTTCACGGAGTCCCTCAAAACTCTCCTCAAACCCTCCTAAGCAAGTCCATCGTTGGATGTATGACTTTAGCCTTTCAACTAGTTGCGCATAACTCTCACCCGTTTGTTTCCTTGCGGTTTTGAAACGAGCCTTGTAAGAATCCCCGTCCACTTCGAATCGGCTCAAGAGTGCCTTTTTGAGTGTTTCGTATTCCTGCTGTTCCTCACGAGTGAACCTCGAGAACACGTCATACTCGGTAGATCTTAAAGATTGCGCTAACTTCGTTGCCCATCTCCCTTCTTCAAGCCCACAGCTGACAGCCATTGCCTCGAAGCGTGATAAAAATCCTTCGATGTTGTCAGTCTGGTCATTGAAGGGTTCCAGAGGAAATGACATAGCTCCACAATTAAGGTAGGAGACATGAGAATGTGGTTCTGTCACTGGCAATCCTGATGAGGTTGAGGGTGTGGGACCACTCCCTCCCCCTAGTCTTCGGATCTCCAATTCAGTCTCCATCCTCTTCAACTCCAGTTGGTGTTGATGCTCTCTCTCCTTATCTTCAATTTCAGCCTGCAGTCTTCTCTCTTTCTCCTCCAATTATGCTTGACACCGTTTCTCTTTCTCCTCTATTTCTGCTTGAAGTCTCCTTTGTTCCAACTCGTATGCTTGTAGGCGTCCTTTCGCTTTTTCAGCTATTTCAGCTTGATGTTGTTTTTCTTTGAGGGCCAATTCGGCTTGAAGTCTTTCTCTTTTGTCGAATGCCTCTGAAATATAGTTAGCTAGCTCAGGGCCATCTAACCCGCATTCCCTACCTGTTTCTGTTATTTGGGCCCGAAACTTAGCAGTTTCCGCCATGCCTAGAATTTATTGCTTTATTTGCCCTGCCTAAAAAAATATAAATGCAGTGTGGTCTGATCCGCGTAAGCTTGTCAGTCCCTGATCTGCAAATATACAGCAAAGCATGCACAATATTAAACACCTTTATGTTATGGTCTGTCTGCCAATGCTGGAAAAGCCAAAGGCAGCAGGCATTGAAGTAACCAGAATTAATCCCTAATAAAGAAAAGTAATCTGAAATTAGACAGAGTTTCCCTCCGGATAAGATTTTCCGATGGTTGATGAATGCTGTTAAATTCAGACTTCCTAGGAAAAGAACACCTTCTCTGAAAGAGAAGTAGTGTTTGGACGTAGATTCACACTCTATATTCAATTAACCTGAAAGCACATTATTCAGGCAATACAGATTCTATGTGTGATGGATGATTTACAACCAACATGTTGTTAATTAATTAAGTTTATCAAAAGATGACAATACTGATCTAAAGATGTTTGTGTTAAAGTTTTATGTAATACAATGTTTTATGTAATGTTTTAATTACACAATGTTTTATGTAACTGTTTAATTACAGACAATGTATTATGTAATTGTTTAATTTATTCCCTGGGAACCATCCCGAACGATCACCCAATATGTCATATATTCTGAAGGGAGTGGGAGATCACTGTAGTGCATGCCCCATTTCTAATCAAAGAAGTTGGGCCCCATCCTCTTCTATCTTCAATAACCCCAGAATATGACCCTCGAGTTATCTGCAGGCCTCGTCTTAGTAATTTAGTCTAGGAGATATAGATTATGGCCCTGGTGAGAATAAAATATACTAACTGGGTTTCTGCCCTTCTCCAAGAATTCTTTTAGCTCTTAAGCCCCTTTGTGTTTATCACATCTGAGGAAAGTCTGGAGAATTCTCTCAGCCTGATTTATGTTAAGAAAGCATGGATGTGAGCAGTTGATAGACCTATAGTCTTTTCTCTCCCAATTCAGTAATTCATCATGAGTTGATGTGTTTTAAAAATTAAACAATTAACAAATTTCAGTAGACCTGACAAAATGTTTTACACACATAAGATGGTGAATCACAGATAGGTTGAACTGACAAATCAACATTAAGATCAGTTAAAGTTAATTATTTATTGACTGGGCTGGTATATACATTTTCTATTGTGGTTTACACAAGATAAATTAGAAAAATGCATATAGGACCAATGTTACAGTCAATCAACAAATAAGCATCAATACCTAAGATGTCACCAAGTGTGAAACCATTGTAAACATTTGAATATTGTACATGTTAAATGTAGAGATGATGAATCTACATTTATGTATCATTTCTTGAACCTGTCGTGTTGTGTGTTCTTAAGAGATATTAACCTTGTGATTCGAAGATTAGGATAAGCCTGGGTCCATTGACTGATGGATCCATTTCAGTTCTGCCGTGTGGCTTCTCTGAAGGCTTCCCACATACTATGCTCACGGCCAAGTCATCTTCCATCTCACGTGCGGTTTCATCTCTTTCTCTCTCGGGTCTGGTTTGGTTGGTTGGCCAGTTGGTTGCCAGTTGGATGCCAATTGGTTGCCAATGGGTTGCCACCAAGAATTCACTGTGTAAAATTCACATAAACATATACAATCCTACCAATGCAATATTCTAGAAGTAGGTCGGAAGAAACCTAAATTCCTGAAGTAGTTTGGGGTGGTCAGAGTTTATCACACTGTGTACGCTTTGTATCAACTGGTTCCTGCTGTATGTAAGTTCTCATTGGACCTGGGGTCGGTGAGACGTGTACAGCAAGACAGTGACAAGAGTGAGGAAGGTGTCAAGATGCATGTAAATAAATGACATACATTTATACCATTTCTATCACTCAATTGGGTTTGTAGTGTGTATAAATGGTTCTCTGTGTTTTACCAATTAACCAGCGCTTAGTTCTTCTTTGTATAATAACTCCTCTCCCATTTCCTGTTGTTGTTGTGGTGTTGAGTGGTGAGTTGTGTGTGGTTATATTCGTTAAGTTATGTTGAGTAATGAGTTAAGTCACCTTCTGGTGGTGGAGTTCTGTGAAGCACAACTTTTCTGATGTAATGCAGTTCATAAGTGCCCTTATCTAATTAAAATCTGACAGAAATATAAATATTGATTCCATCAAACCCTATTTATTCAATATATGAAGGAGAAAGGGAAGATATGATTTCTCTTTCAGCTCTCTATATTGTAAATAGGCATAGATAAGTCTGTTTTAAAACGAGGCGCTCATTCTAGTACACGAACTGTCTTATTAGCTGTAGCTAGTGATAGCATTTTAAGCAGTGTTTCTGAGGAAATGCACAAGATTGCCCTAGAATCATCACTTCGTACAGTTGTCCAGAATAGAATGTAGTATTATTATGCACTTCTTAAAGTTGATAACTATCTTTAAGAATATCAGAGACTGCAGTATTCGAAGAGAGTATTAGAGTGTCAGTTTGCCCGGGAATCGGCTCTGCGTCGTAAGAATCTACAGTCGAGCATTTTACATTTCAGAGGTTTTAATTTATAATAATACATTTCAATTGACATTACAAACACTGAATACCATTACTTGATACTTGATACATCTGGTCATCAATTTAATCTAAGGATTCACAAGCCTACCTCGGATCTAGACATTCTGCTGTCCCTGTTTGAAAATTTGGTTACACCAGCTTTCACGTCTGTTCGTCAGGCGGGTTGCAGTAGATGTGCGCGATAAACATATTTTAAGCGGGCTTTCGAATGGAGGCGTTGTCACGTGTCTGTTTTTCTCCAATGATCTCCTGAGTTTTGGCTGATGAAATATTTCCTAGAATTGACGTCATCTGTCACTTGTTCAGTTTGAGTTTGGATGGTGCGTTAGTTTTTAAGTTTTGGTTTCAGTTTGAGTTTGTGTAGTCAATTGTTTTATATTTTCCCTCTCTCTTTGGCGTGCATTCTTGTCTACTGAATAATGGTGGATAGTGGTTATGCCACATATATCACAATATGACATCAAGCACTCTACATCATAACACAACATCAAACACTCTCCATCCAACACAACATCAAACACTACATCACAACATGATATCAAACACTACATCACAACACGACATCGCATACATTACGTCACAACACAACATCACAACGCAACACCAAATACACAACATCAAACACTACGCCACAAACACAGCATTAAACAATACATCATAACACGACATCAAACACATTACATCATAACACAACATCAAACACCACACCACAACACGACATAAAATACATTAAATACAACACGACATCAAACACTCTACATCACAACACAGCAACAGACATATTCCATCACAAACGCACCAAACATATCACATACAACTGTGTCAGTGGTTGTCCCATCTACAGTAACCACCAGCCGCAGAAGTAGTTCGTCACATTCCAGCCATGACTGTTGCCGTGTGCCTACTGCTGACCCGGCTGTGGCCCTGGTCTACTGTGACGAGCCGAGAAGTGCCGGGTATGGCTATGGTCATGACAACACGGTTCACACCACTCTCGGCCGTGTACAGGGTCTGACAGAGAACATCCCAGTCGACGACGGCCGGCAAGTGACGGTTGACATGTACTGGGAATACCCTTCGCCAAGCCACCGCTTGGAAATTTGAGATTCAGACGTTCACTACCCGCTGACCCCTGGCAAGGGATCTTCCAGGCCAGGACACCCCCAAACTCCTGTGCCCAGGTGAGATGATTTACGTTTTATTAATGGAATGTTTATGAAGAATATTTACATGCCACAAGACATTCGGAGTCGAGTAGTAGGGTACATTTTGTGTGACCGTACGGTCCATGTTGCTCAACCGCTGACAGGGAAACGTTCATGCGTGCCTGATTAAGGTGGGTCAGCGCGGACCCAGATGATTGAAGGGTCGAATCCGGAGAGGGTGTCTGGTCAACTGCACGCGATTGTGGGTCAACTGGGGGTGGGTGTAGATGGGACACGTCGTTATCTGGACCAGCAGGACAAGCTGAATCATTGCGGGAGGGGTGGAGCAGACCGGGGCCGCATCATACTAACTTAAATGCCGTAGTTACAAATGTTGCATGGATCAGGGAGCTATGTACATGACGGCTGAGAGTACTCACACTGCATCTATGCAGGGGCGTATACAACGCCTGACATGCCAGGCACTCAATCTGATATTGTGACGAGATGTATGACGAGTGTGACGTCTCGCTCACAGGAACAGCCAACGTACAGACCGCGAGTGACATGTCTACATGTTGTGGCGAGATGTGTAACGCCATCTCCCAGGGAAATACAGGCCGCGAGTGACATGTCTGGGTGTTGTGACGAAATGTGCGATGCCATCTCCCAGGGACAGACGAAATAGAGGGCGCGAGTGACATGTCTACATGTTGTGACGAAATGTGTAAGGTGTATGACGTCTCGTTCCCTGGGACAGCCGACATATAGGCTGCGAGTGGCATGTCTGGACGTAGTGGACATAGATGTCTGACCAGACGTGTGACGTGTGTGACATGCCTGGATCTTGTGGACAGAGAATATGTTATAGCACATTCGCCAACCAATCTGTTCTACGCTTGCGCCACAGTCTAGTCTCTTGAATCATATTTTCCGAGGCGCTTTCTTATTATCATTATTGTATATACAAATGTGGGGGGGGGGGGGGAAGGGGAAATGTGCGTGAGTGTTTGTAAGTGTGAGTGGTATGTACGTGTGTGTATACGTCTCTGTGTATGTGTGTGTGTGTGTGTGTGTGTGTGCACTTCAATGGTGTGTACGTGCGGGTGCATGTGAATGTGTACGAGTTTATGTACTAATGTTGTGTCTGTGGTATGTACTTGTATGTGTGTGTTCGTGTGTGTGTATGTGTGTGTGTACCTATGTGTGTACGTGTATGTGTGTGTGTGTGTAATATTCATTTTGACGTCTACCATGCCCATCTATGACTGTGCCTCCCACCTACAGGTCCCCCTCAACGACACGGCGCCGTTTCCACCACTACAGACCCCGATCAGTGAAGACTGCCTCTACTTGAACATCTGGAGACCCAGGTGTGGCGGGAAACTGACCACCATGGTGTGGCTCAATGGCGAATTACTCGCGTTCGGCTCCTCTGTGTCAGACTTATACAAAGGGAGCAAACTGGCAGCGTCTGAATGTGTGATTGTTGCCTCCTTGAATTACAGGTACCATCTTGTTTCTTCCTCTTCTTCGCTCGCCTTCATATGTCATTATGAAAATATTAGCAGACAGCTGCCGCCAGCTGGAGTGTGTCCTCAGATAGAGCCAGCGTAGTGTAGTGTCTCTGTTCTGCATATGTTGAACACGTCACCAGTTACGTCTTCTGTATCTCCTGGCTGGTTTGAAAATGTACAACAATTCATGAGGAGGTCAGTGTGGCCGAGAAAGCAAAGGTCCTCGCTTTTACACTTCCTGTGCGCTAATATTGAGGTAGTGGGTTCTTTATCTACACCGATCAGCTTCATTTACACGCTGACTTCTCGCTCAGAATGTAATGGCAAACTACTGAATGTAAAGTTGCCTGGGCAATCAATCTGGGTTTTATCGAAACGTCCTAGAATGGACATGCAACATTTAAATACAACACCTGGTGTCTGAGACAGCGCGTGCGTGTGTCAATGACATATGTAGATCCCGGTGTAAATATACATAATGGCGTTTAATATACATAATGGCGTTTAATATACATAATGGCGTTTAATATACGTAATGATGTTTAATATACATAATGATGTTTAATATGCTTAATGACGTTTAATATGCATAATGACGTTTAATATATATAATGGCGTTTAATATACATAATGATGTTTAATATGCATAATGATGTTTAATATGCATAATGATGTTTAATATACATAATGGCGTTTAATATATATAATGGCGTTTAATATATATAATGATGTTTAATATATATAATGGCGTTTAATATATATAATGATGTTTAATATACATAATGATGTTTAATATGCATAATGATGTTTAATATGCATAATGATGTTTAATATACATAATGGCGTTTAATATATATAATGATGTTTAATATACATAATGATGTTTAATATATATAATGGCGTTTAATATATATAATGGCGTTTAATATACATAATGGCGTTTAATATATATAATGATGTTTAATATATATAATGGCGTTTAATATATATAATGATGTTTAATATATATAATGATGTTTAATATATATAATGGCGTTTAATATACATAATGGCGTTTAATATATATAATGATGTTTAATATATATAATGATGTTTAATATATATAATGGCGTTTAATATACATAATGGCGTTTAATATATATAATGATGTTTACTATATATAATGGCGTTTAATATATATAATGATGTTTAATATATATAATGATGTTTAATATATATAATGGCGTTTAATATACATAATGATGTTTAATATATATAATGATGTTTAATATATATAATGATGTTTAATATATATAATGATGTTTAATATATATACATGATGTTTAATATATATAATGGCGTTTAATATACATAATGATGTTTAATATACATAATGATGTTTAATATATATAATGATGTTTAATATACATAATGATGTTTAATATATATAATGATGTTTAATATATATAATGATGTTTAATATATATAATGATGTTTAATATATATAATGGCGTTTAATATACATAATGATGTTTAATATATATAATGATGTTTAATATATATAATGGCGTTTAATATACATAATGGCGTTTAATATATATAATGATGTTTAATATATATAAATGGCGTTTAATATATATAATGATGTTTAATATACATAATGGCGTTTAATATATATAATGATGTTTAATATATATAATGATGTTTAATATATATAATGATGTTTAATATATATAATGATGTTTAATATATATAATGATGTTTAATATATATAATGATGTTTAATATATATAATGATGTTTAATATATATAATGATGTTTAATATATATAATGGCGTTTAATATATATAATGATGTTTAATATATATAATGATGTTTAATATATATAATGAGTTTAATATATATAATGATGTTTATATATATAATGGCGTTTAATATACATAATGGCGTTTAATATATATAATGATGTTTTAATATATATAATGGCGTTTAATATACATAATGGCGTGTAATATACATAATGCGTTAATCTACATAATGGCGTTTAATATAATAATGATGTTTAATATAACATAATGATGTTTAATTTACATAATGGCGTTTAATATATATAATGATGTTTAATATACATATGGCGTTTAATATATATAATGATGTTTAATATACATAATGATGTTAATATACATAATGACGTTAATATACATAATGATGTTTAATATACATAATGGCGTTTAATATATATAATGATGTGTAATATACATAATGATGTTTAATATATATAATGATGTTTAATATACATAATGGCGTTTAATATATATAATGATGTTTAATATACATAATGATGTTTAATATATATAATGACGTTAATATATATAATGATGTTTAATTTACCATAATGGCGTTTAATATATATAATGATGTTTAATTACATAATGGCGTTTAATATGCATAATGATGTTTAATATACATAATGGCGTTTAATATATATAATGGCGTTTAATATATATAATGATGTTTAATATATATAATGGCGTTTAATATATATAATGATGTTTAAATACATAATGATGTTTAATATGCATAATGATGTTTAATATGCATAATGATGTTTAATATATATAATGGCGTTTAATATACATAATGATGTTTAATTTACATAATGGCGTTTAATATACATATTGGCGTTTAATATACGTAATGATGTTTAATATATATAATGATGTTTAATATATATAATGGCGTTTAATATACATAATGATGTTTAATATATATAATGATGTTTAATATATATAATGGCGTTTAATATACATAATGGCGTTTAATATATATAATGATGTTTAATATATATAATGGCGTTTAATATATATAATGATGTTTAATATACATAATGGCGTTTAATATATATAATGATGTTTAATATATATAATGATGTTTAATATATATAATGATGTTTAATATATATAATGATGTTTAATATATATAATGATGTTTAATATATATAATTTTGTTTAATATATATAATGATGTTTAATATATATAATGATGTTTAATATATATAATGATGTTTAATATATATAATGGCGTTTAATATATATAATGATTGTTTAATATATATAATGATGTTTAATATATATAATGATGTTTATATATATAATGATGTTTCATATATATAATGGCGTTTGTAATATACATAATGGCGTTTAATATATATAATGATGTTTAATATATATAATGGCGTTTAATATACATAATGGCGTGTAATATACATAATGGCGTTTAATATACATAATGGCGTTTAATATATATAATGATGTTTAATATACATAATGATGTTTAATTTACATAATGGCGTTTAATATATATAATGATGTTTAATATACATAATGGCGTTTAATATATATAATGATGTTTAATATACATAATGATGTTTAATATACATAATGACGTTTAATATACATAATGATGGTTTAATATACATAATGGCGTTAATATATATAATGATGTTTAATATACATAATGATGTTTAATATACTATAATGATGTTAATATACATAATGGCGTTTAATATATATAATGATGTTTAATATACATAATGCGGTTTAATATATCTAATGATGTTTAATATACATAAGGCGTTTAATATATATAATGATGTTAATATACATAATGGCTTTAATATATAATGATTTTTTAATATACATAAGCGTTTAATATATATAATGATGTTTAATATACATAATGGCGTTTAATATATATAATGATGTTTAATATACATAATGATGTTTAATATACATAATGGCATTTAATATATATAATGATGTTTAATTTACATAATGGCGTTTAATATATATAATGATGTTTAATATACATAATGGCATTTAATATATATAATGATGTTTAATATACATAATGGCGTTTAATATATATAATGATGTTTAATATACATAATGACGTTTAATATATATAATGATGTTTAATATACATAATGGCGTTTAATATATATAATGATGTTTAATATACATAATGATGTTTAATATACATAATGACGTTTAATATATATAATGATGTTTAATTTACATAATGGCGTTTAATATATATAATGATGTTTAATTTACATAATGGCGTTTAATATGCATAATGATGTTTAATATACATAATGGCGTTTAATATATATAATGGCGTTTAATATATATAATGATGTTTAATATATATAATGGCGTTTAATATATATAATGATGTTTAATATACATAATGATGTTTAATATGCATAATGATGTTTAATATGCATAATGATGTTTAATATATATAATGGCGTTTAATATATATAATGATGTTTAATTTACATAATGGCGTTTAATATACATATTGGCGTTTAATATACGTAATGGCGTTTAATATACATAATGGCGTTTAATATACATAATGATGTTTAATATATATAATGGCGTTTAATATACATAATGGCGTTTAATATATATAATGATGTTTAATATATATAATGGCGTTTAATATACATAATGGCGTTTAATATACATAATGATGTTTAATATATATAATGGCGTTTAATATATATAATGATGTTTAATATACATAATGATGTTTAATATATATAATGGCGTTTAATATACATAATGATGTTTAATATACATAATGATGTTTAATATATATAATGGCGTTTAATATACATAATGGCGTTTAATATACATAATGATGTTTAATATACATAATGATGTTTAATATACATAATGGCGTTTAATATACATAATGATGTTTAATATATATAATGGCGTTTAATATATATAATGGCGTTTAATATACATAATGGCGTTTAATATATATAATGATGTTTAATATATATAATGGCGTTTAATATATATAATGATGTTTAATATATATAATGATGTTTAATATATATAATGGCGTTTAATATACATAATGGCGTTTAATATATATAATGATGTTTAATATATATAATGATGTTTAATATATATAATGGCGTTTAATATACATAATGGCGTTTAATATATATAATGATGTTTAATATATATAATGGCGTTTAATATATATAATGATGTTTAATATATATAATGATGTTTAATATATATAATGGCGTTTAATATACATAATGATGTTTAATATATATAATGATGTTTAATATATATAATGATGTTTAATATATATAATGATGTTTAATATATATAATGATGTTTAATATATATAATGGCGTTTAATATACATAATGATGTTTAATATACATAATGATGTTTAATATATATAATGATGTTTAATATACATAATGATGTTTAATATATATAATGATGTTTAATATATATAATGATGTTTAATATATATAATGATGTTTAATATATATAATGGCGTTTAATATACATAATGATGTTTAATATATATAATGATGTTTAATATATATAATGGCGTTTAATATACATAATGGCGTTTAATATATATAATGATGTTTAATATATATAATGGCGTTTAATATATATAATGATGTTTAATATACATAATGGCGTTTAATATATATAATGATGTTTAATATATATAATGATGTTTAATATATATAATGATGTTTAATATATATAATGATGTTTAATATATATAATGATGTTTAATATATATAATGATGTTTAATATATATAATGATGTTTAATATATATAATGATGTTTAATATATATAATGATGTTTAATATATATAATGGCGTTTAATATATATAATGATGTTTAATATATATAATGATGTTTAATATATATAATGATGTTTAATATATATAATGATGTTTAATATATATAATGGCGTTTAATATACATAATGGCGTTTAATATATATAATGATGTTTAATATATATAATGGCGTTTAATATACATAATGGCGTGTAATATACATAATGGCGTTTAATATACATAATGGCGTTTAATATATATAATGATGTTTAATATACATAATGATGTTTAATATACATAATGACGTTTAATATACATAATGATGTTTAATATACATAATGGCGTTTAATATATATAATGATGTTTAATATACATAATGATGTTTAATATATATAATGATGTTTAATATACATAATGGCGTTTAATATATATAATGATGTTTAATATACATAATGGCGTTTAATATATATAATGATGTTTAATATACATAATGACGTTTAATATATATAATGATGTTTAATATACATAATGATGTTTAATATATATAATGATGTTTAATATACATAATGATGTTTAATATATATAATGATGTTTAATATACATAATGGCGTTTAATATATATAATGATGTTTAATATACATAATGGCGTTTAATATATATAATGATGTTTAATATACATAATGACGTTTAATATATATAATGATGTTTAATATACATAATGGCGTTTAATATATATAATGATGTTTAATATACATAATGATGTTTAATATACATAATGACGTTTAATATATATAATGATGTTTAATATACATAATGACGTTTAATATATATAATGATGTTTAATTTACATAATGGCGTTTAATATATATAATGATGTTTAATTTACATAATGGCGTTTAATATATATAATGATGTTTAATATACATAATGATGTTTAATATATATAATGATGTTTAATTTACATAATGGCGTTTAATATATATAATGATGTTTAATATACATAATGATGTTTAATATATATAATGATGTTTAATTTACATAATGGCGTTTAATATACATAATGATGTTTAATTTACATAATGGCGTTTAATATATATAATGATGTTTAATATACATAATGGCGTTTAATATATATAATGATGTTTAATATGCATAATGATGTTTAATTTACATAATGGCGTTTAATATATATAATGATGTTTAATTTACATAATGGCGTTTAATATATATAATGATGTTTAATATATATAATGATGTTTAATATACATAATGATGTTTAATTTACATAATGGCGTTTAATATACATAATGATGTTTAATTTACATAATGACGTTTAATATATATAATGATGTTTAATTTACATAATGGCGTTTAATATATATAATGATGTTTAATATACATAATGATGTTTAATATATATAATGATGTTTAATTTACATAATGGCGTTTAATATACATAATGATGTTTAATTTACATAATGACGTTTAATATATATAATGATGTTTAATTTACATAATGGCGTTTAATATATATAATGATGTTTAATATACATAATGACGTTTAATATATATAATGATGTTTAATATACATAATGGCGTTTAATATATATAATGATGTTTAATATACGTAATGACGTTTAATATATATAATGATGTTTAATATACATAATGGCGTTTAATATATATAATGATGTTTAATATACATAATGGCGTTTAATATATATAATGATGTTTAATATACATAATGACGTTTAATATATATAATGATGTTTAATATACATAATGACGTTTAATATATATAATGATGTTTAATATACATAATGACGTTTAATATATATAATGATGTTTAATATACATAATGACGTTTAATATATATAATGATGTTTAATATACATAATGGCGTTTAATATATATAATGATGTTTAATATACGTAATGACGTTTAATATATATAATGATGTTTAATATACATAATGGCGTTTAATATATATAATGATGTTTAATATACATAATGACGTTTAATATACATGGTAAAGTGCAATAATAAGTGGGTGTCAAGGTAAGAAGATATAGTACATTGGATCGGGTTTGCCCCTTGATGGCTCGGTCTCTGGCCACAGTGACGTCTGCGGAAGCTTCGCACAGAGCCCGATCTCGGCAGCTGTGGCTATACCTGCCAAGGGGTCACAGAACGCAATAAACACTAAGCCCGTGAACCGAATTTCGGAGAGCGCAACCAACCCACGACAGTGGTAGCGAAGTGGGGTAAGCGTCAGTGATGACTGAGAGTGGACGAGAAACAGGAGACGGGTACCAGGGCATGTCAGGGAAAGTGGAGACAGCGTCAGTGATGACTGAGAGTGGACGAGAAACAGGAGACGGGTACCAGGGCATGTCAGGGAAAGTGAAGGCAACGTAGTGATGACTGAGAGTGGACGAGAAACAGGAGACGGGTACCTCAGCTTGTCAGGGAAAGTGGAGGCAGCGTCAGTGATGACTGAGAGTGGACGAGACACAGGAGACGGGTACCTCATGTCAAGGAAAGTGGAGGCAGCGTCAGTGATGACTGAGAGTGGACGAGAAACAGGAGACGGGTACCTCAGCATGTCAGAGAAAGTGGAGGCAGCGTCAGTGATGACTGAGAGTGGACGAGAAACAGGCGACGGGTACCAGGGCATGTCAGGGATAGTGGAGGCAGCGTCAGTGATGACTGAGAGTGGACGAGAAACAAGAGACGGGTACCAGGGCATGGCAGGAAAAGTGGAGGCAGCGTCAGTGATGACTGAGAGTGGACGAGAAACAGGAGACGGGTACCTCATGTCAGGGAAAGTGGAGGCAGTGTCAGTGATGACTGAGAGTGGACGAGAAACAAGAGAAGGGTACCAGGGCATGGCAGGGAAAGTGGAGGCAGCGTCAGTGATGACTGAGAGTGGACGAGAAACAGGAGACGGGTACCTCATGTCAGGGAAAGTGGAGGCAGCATCAGTGATGACTGAGAGTGGACGAGACACAGGAGACGGGTACCTCATGTCAGGGAAAGTGGAGGCAGCGTCAATGATGACTGAGAGTGGACGAGAAACAAGAGACGGGTACCAGGGCATGTCAGGGAAAGTGGAGGCAGCGTCAGTGATGACTGAGAGTGGACGAGACACAGGAGACGGGTACCAGGGCATGTCAGGGAAAGTGGAGGCAGCGTCAGTGATGACTGAGAGTGGACGAGAAACAGGAGACGGGTACCAGGGCATATCAGGGAAAGTGGAGGCTGCCGCGTGACCCCGGCTACAACAGCGGGCAGGGGGGTGCAGTGTCTGCACGTACATGAGGTTAGCACCAGATACACAGGGAGTCTGAAGCTGGGGGAGGGGGGGGGGGGGGTCCGTGCACTCTTTGTTACTCTCGAGATGTGTCTCCTACATCTGTGTATGTGTGTGTTTGTGTGTGTGTGTGTGTGTGTGTTTGTGTGTGTGTGTGTGTCAGGGATGGATTAACCATTAGGCAAACAAGGCACGTGCCTAGGGCACCAAGCATTTGGGGGGGCACCACAAATCCTCAAGAAAAATGTGTATATTGTCCCGGTAGCGTAATTGCATGGCATAAGCAAATCGCAAATGTAATATTGAATCGCACATGATTTAACCTTTGTCCCACAACCCGGGGGTAAAATTCCCCCCAACCAGTGTTTTTTTTTCTTCTATTTTTTGTTATTTTTCTTCAAGGTTTTTTTGTGCTATTTTTTTTACTTCTCTGGGATATGTTTGTGCTACGTAACGCACTAACTCGTAGCGACAAATTCACTTCCGTTTTGGTTTGTTAGCGAAAACAATTGTGAATAGTGCTAATTTGTCGACGTATCATTGAATGTAGATATTACTAATTCAGCTTACACAGCAAAACTTGATTTGACGAAGGTAAGGTTAATGGTTAACTTTTTACTTTCGTTATCGTTTTCATCTAAGGGTTATATATATATATATATATATATATATATATATATATATATATATATATATATATATATATATATATATATATATATATATATATATATATATTCAGACCTCAAGATGAAACGTGTTCAGTTAAGTGGTGCTCAAAAGAGAAAACTAGCTAAACAAAAAGAGCATACTGTTTCAGTTGTAAAAGCTAAGAGCAGAAAATTAACGAATTATTTAGTTTCGGTTAAGCAACAGGTGGAACAGGATTTTACTGACACTATCAACCCTCTTGATAAGTCTACTATAGGCTGTTCTGCAAATCCAAACAATGCATTAATGCTTGAAAATGAAATTTGTGGTGACCCACTTCAGTCTGCTGAAGATGATGATAAAGATGAAGATGATAAAATAAATCAAGCAGTAGATCCAGGACTTTGGATTGACTTCTCGGCTGATGGTGTGGCTTACTGGGTTGACTGTGGGCCCACTAACTGTCAGCATCATTATGGTCCCTTTGATAAATCTTGCCGTATTTATGCTGAAGGAAAAATAACAAGATATTGTTCTCAAAAACTCTTCTATGGCACAAAAGCAAATGTTGAGCCGTACAGGAGAGAATGGTTATTGTATTCACCATCCACAGGATCTGTGTATTGCTTTGTTTGTAAACTTTTTGCGTCTAAAGGTTCCACAAGTTTGGCTGATAAAAATGGGTTCAGTGACTGGAAAAATAACATTCAAGTTGATAATCATGAACAAAGCGCTACTCATAAAGACTGCATGTTAACATACCTAGCTCGTAGACAAGGCTCGGGTATACTACAAAAGCTAGAAGAGCAAATAAATGAAGAGTACATTTACTGGGAACATGTTTTGAGGCGAGCAGTAGCGGTTATTTGTACTATAGCTGAGCGTGGTCTGGCTTTTAGAGGGACAAATGAAAAATTTGGATCTTTACCAAATGGAAATTATCTAGGGTTGCTGGAATTGGTCAGTCAGTTTGATCCATTTTTAGCATCACACATTGCGAAATATGGAAATTCTGGAAAAGGAAATCCTTCTTATTTATCCAAAACTATATGTGAAGAACTGATTAAAATTATGTCCCAAAAAGTCCATGCAGTAATTGTAGATGAAGTAAAGGCTTCTGGTTATTTCAGCTTGTCAGTAGACTCAACACCTGATATTTCACATATAGATCAGTTAAGCGTTGTTCTTCGATATGTGGTAGATGGAGAGCCCATTGAGCGCTTTGTGACTTTCTTGGAGCTGCAAAGTCACGCCGGTGAAGGTATGGCTATGCAAGTGTTGCAGTACTTACGTGAAGCTTGCAATATTGATTTTTCGAAATGCAGAGGTCAGTCCTACGACAACTCAGCTAATATGTCTGGGTGCTACAAGGGCATGCAGAAAAAAAATTCTAGAAGAAAATGAGTTTGCTATATACATACCCTGTGCTGCCCATTCACTAAATCTGGTAGGCAGAAGTGCCGTTGACTCTTGTTTAGAGGCAGTAAACTTCTTCCATACAGTGCAACTGATCTGTACTTTTTTTCAGCTTCAACCAAAAGATGGAAGATTCTGAAAGGATGCCTTGTGAATGAAAAGCTGGTAAAGTCCCTTTCCGATACTAGATGGGAAGCACATGCTGTTGCAACTGAAGCCATTCTAATGTCTCATCTTCAGATTATAGAAGCGTTAGAATGTTTAAAAGAAGACCAGTCACAGAAGGGGGACACCAGAAGAGAAGGAGAAAACATTGCAAAGAAGATGCAAGAATTAGAATTTCGCTTTCATGCTTGTCTTTTGGGAAGAAGTGTTACAACATTTTTACAGGGTCAGTCAAGCTCTACAAAATGAGCACGTGAACTTGAAAACGTGTGCTGATTTGTATTCTTCCCTAGCAGATCACTTGCATGAATCGACGAATGAATTTGAAAGATTTGAAGAAGCTGCAAAAGAAATAACACCAGGTGTGGATTATAAGTCAACTTTGACCCGTAATCGTAAACGAAAGACAGTGGTTATTGATGGTGATGCCCCTGAGGTATCTCAGAATGCCAGAGACAAATTTCGTATATCTGCTTTCTACACCATTGTTGACAAACTTGAGACAGAGATGAGTAGACGAGGACAGGTATATAATGATCTAGCAGTTCGATTTTCTTGTTTGGTCGATGTACCACAAACATCTCAGTGTTGTGAAGGACTAATACATGCTTATCCTGAAGATCTGAACAATAATTTATATACTGAACTACAACAGTTCCACTCATATATTCGCCACATGTTTCGTGCATCAAAATCTGACAACAACACGTTCAGTCATGCAGAACTCTACAAAGTAATAGTTAGAGACAACATCGAGTGTGCTTTTCCAAATGTAGAAATCGCCTTGCGCATATTTTTAACATTAATGGTCACGAACTGTTCAACTGAGCGCTCTTTTTCTCAGTTGAAACGTACACAAATTCCAAGTAGATCGACAATGAAACAAGAAAGGCTTGATTCCTTATCTTTGCTGATGATTGAGGCAGACTTGTTGCGCAAAATTAACTTTGATGATGTACTCAAAAACTTTGCCAGACTTAAATCTAGAAAAAAAGAACTTTAAAATGTAAATGTGTGCTGACTTTCTACCAGCAGTCAGTGGAGGATCGGGGGCCCGGGGCAGTAGGGGGCACCCATGTGGATTTGTGCCTAGGGCACCAAGATGGCTTAATCCGGCCCTGGTGTGTGTGTGTGTGTGTGTGTGTGTGTGTGTGCGTGTGTGTGTGTGCTGGGTGTGAGAGATTGTATATTTAAACAAACCACTATTTCCAACAGAATAAGGCTTTGGAATTTCTGTTACTCTCGAGATGTGTCTCCTACATGTGTCTGTGTGCATGTATGTGTGTTAGGTGTGTGTACTAGGTGTGAAATATTGTCTACTCACACACATCTCTACTTCCCAGACTGATGGTCTTTATAGTCCTGGCCTTATTGTCTGTGTGTGTGCTAGGTGTGTGTGTGTCTGTGTGTGTGTGTGTGCTAGGTGTGTGTGTCTGTGTGTGTGTGTGTGTGCTAGATGTGTGTGTCTGTGTGTGTGTGTGCTAGGTGTGTGTGTCTGTGTGTGTGTGTGCTAGATGTGTGTGTGTGTGTGCTGGGTGTGAGAGGTTGCATATTTAAACAAACCACTATTTCCAACAGAATAAGGCTTTGCAATTTCTGTTACTCTCGAGATGTGTCTCCTACATGTGTGTGTGTGTGTGTGTGTGTGTGTGTGTGTGTGTGTGTGTGTGTGTGTATTAGGTGTGTGTACTAGGTATGAAATATTGTCTACTCACACACATCTCTACTCCCCAGACTGGTGGTCTTTATATTCCTGGCCTTATTGTCTGTGTGTGTGCTAGATGGTGTGTGTGTGTGTGTGTTAGGTGTGTGTACTAGGTGTGAAATATTGTCTACTCACACACACACACACCTCTATCCCACCACCCCCACCCCCACCCCCCCCCACCACCCAGACTGGGGGTCCTCGCTTTCCTGTACTTGTTGTCTGTTTGTGCTAGGTGTGTGAGTATGTGTGTGTGTGTGTGTGTGTGTGTGTGTGTGTTAGGTGTGTGTGTGTTAGGTGTGTGAGTTTGTCTACTCACACACACACACTTATATCCCCCCAGAATTGGGGTATTCGGGTTCCTGGCCTTGAACACGCCCGAATCTCCAGGAAACATGGGACTGACTGACGTGACCTTGGCCCTCCAGTGGATCAAGGACAACGTGAGGTACTTTGGCGGAGATCCCAGCAGAATCACGCTGTTTGGTGGTGGGTGCGGCGGCGCCGTTGTCTCCCTGGTGCTGCTGTCTCCCCTGACATGTAACCTCTTCACGAATGCCATCATACAGGTAACTGTGTGAGATCACTTCCGTTGTGCCCTAGTCACGTGAGTGTGTGGTTGTTCATGTGAGCACGCCCACGTTGAGTAGACATGCAAGTGTGGATGATGTCATGATCTGAGGCCCAGTGGCTTCTCTCTGGACCCCTCCTAGTCCACCTTGCAACTCGTCTGCTCTGTCATCTGTCCTGTCTCCTCCATTGCGTAGATCCTCACCCAACCCTCGTTAAGCCGTCCCATCTGTTGCTGTCTTGCAGCTCCCTACATGTCCTCCCTCCATGACCTCCCTCCATGTCCTCCCTTCATTCCTCCATCCATACCCTCCCTACATGTCCTCCCTCTATGCCCTCCCTCCATTCCTCCCGCCATACCCTCCCTACATGTCCTCCCTCTATGCCCTCCCTCCATTCCTCCGTTTATTTCTCTCTCCATGCCCCCTCTCCATGCCCTCCCTACATGTCCTCCCTCCATGCCCTCCCTACATGTCTTCCCTCCATGCCGTCTCTCGATACCCTCCCTACATGCCCTCCCTTCATGCCGTCCCTCCATGTCCTCCCTCCATGTAATCCCTACATGCCCTACCTCCATGTCCTCCCTCCATTCCTCGCTCCATGCCCTCCCTACATGTCCTCCCTCTATGCCCTCCCTCAATTTCTCCCTCCATTTCTCTCTCCATGCCCCCTCTACTTGCCCTCCCTACATGTCCTCCCTCCATGCCCTCCCTACATTTCCTCCCTCCTTGCCCTACCTCCATGCCCTACCTCCATGCTCTCCCTACATGTCCTCCCTCCATGTCCTACATCCATTTCTTCCTCCATGCCCTTCCTACATGCCCTACCTTCATGCGCTCCCTACATGTCCTCCATCCATGCCCTCCATCCATGCCCTCCCTCCATGCCCTACCTCCATGCCCTCCCTACATGTCCTCCCTCCATGTCCTACATCCATTTCTTCTTCCATGCCCCATCTTTATGCCCTACCTCCATGCCCTCCCTATATGTCCTCCCTCCATGTCCTCCCTCAATTTCTCCCTCTATGCCCTCCCTACATGCCCTCCCTCCATGCCCTCCCTACATATCCTCCATCCATGCCCTCCATCCATGCCCTCCCTCCATGCCCTCCCCCTCCATGTCCTCCCTCCATTTCTCCCTCCATGCCCCCTCTCAATGCCCTACCTCCATGCCCTCCCTCCATGCCCTCCCTCCATGCCCTACATCCATGCCCTCCCTCTCAATGCCCTCCCTCCATGCCCTACCTCCATGCCCTCCCTACATGTCCTCCATCCATGCCCTCCCTCCATGCCCTCCCTCCATGCCCTACCTCCATGCCCTCCCTCTCAATGCCCTCCCTCCATGCTCTACCTCCATGCCCTCCCTACATGTCCTCCATCCATGCCCTCCCTCCATGCTCTACCTCCATGCCCTCCCTCCATGCCCTACCTCCATCACCGGCTCAGAATGATAGTCCTGTGATTGAGTCAGACACAAAAGCAGCTGCCCAGGGTTTTATCCTCACAGTCTTATTAAACAGAAGGTCATTTTTGTCCATTAGGGGTTAGCTATGTCGTAAAGGCCAGATTCCTGGCCTAGAGGTTAGCAACATTTCTCCGTAATCTCGTATAATCTCGTAGGTAACGTGACGACGGTGAGAATCAGCAGTGGTTCGAATCGCGTCGATAACTTACGAGGTATGTGAGCCGGCCGCTCAGAAAGCAATGGCAAACTACTGAGCGTAATCTTGCCAAAGAAATCAACAATCAGCTGAAAGATGCTGATATTGACATCGATGTCCTGTAAAGGATATGCAAACATTTATATTATTACTAGCTGACCCGGCCCGGCTTCGCCCAGACCCTGGTGGGGAGCATCTCATTTAATTCATATAAGTAGTCATATAAGCTCCCGTTCCCGTTCCCGACTATCTATCTGTCTGTCTGTCTGTCTGTCTATTATTAGAAAGAGCACTTGAAAGATCTTTACATCTTACCCCAACAATTAACTTGGGTAAATGGAGCGTCTCATTTAATTCATATTCGGGCCCTGCTCCCGTTCCCGTTCCCAAAAAAAACGACCCAGCCGGCTTCGCCCAGCCCCTGGTGGGGAGCATATCATTTAAATCATATTCGGCGGAGGGAAGAGGAGGAGGAAGGAGGAGGGAGGAGGAGGAGGGAGGAGGAGGAGGGAGAAGGGGGAGGGAGGAGGAGGGGAAGGAGAAGGAGGGAGGAGGAGGTAGGAGGAGGGAGGAGGAGGAGAGAGGAGGAGGAGACGGATTGAGAAGGAGGAGGAGGAGGAGGTAGGAGGAGGGAGGAGGAGGAGAGAGGAGGAGGGAGGAGGAGGAAGAGGGAGGATGAGGAAGAGGGAGGTGGAGGGAGGAGGTGAAGGGAGGAGGAGGTAGGAGTGAAGAGGAGGGAGGAGGAGGGAGGGGAGCGGAAGAGGGGGAGGGGGAGGGTTGGAGGAGGAGGGGAGGAGGAGGGAGGAGGAGATGGAGGAAGAGGAGGAGGGGAGGAGGAGGAGAGGAGGCGGATGAGGAGGGGGAGGAGGAAGAGGAAGGAGGAGGGCAGGAGGAGGAGGAGGAGGGGAGAGGAGGAGGGGGAGGAGGTGGGAGGAGGGGAGGAGAGAGAGAAGGAGGATTATAACGCATATGCCTGTAGATAACTGTAGCGAAAAGGTCCACCTATTTGAGAAATATGCAACAATTTTACATATATAGCAATGCTATTAGAAGTTATGTCCCCTCCCTATATATCCATTATAATGTAAATTAGAATATTAAATAATATTAATTAAATATATTTTTACACTAAAACGATATGACAGTTGACAGCGTGGGAATGAGAGGAAGACGTGTAGAAAATGTCATCTCAATCGGATGGGCCGTTCGCGAACAAATAAAGGACATACATACATACATACATACATACATACATACATACATACATACATACAGACAGACAGACAGACAGACAGACAGACAGACAGACAGACAGACAGACGGAGATCCTAATTTATATATAAGATTATGTCGTAAAGACAACGAATCACAAACATCAGAATGAGGCAGTCATCGTTTTTTGGCCACATTCTGAGAAAAGAAAACAGTTTTTCCATCTCCTGGTTCACTGATATTTGTCTAGTTCTCTTCGTTAGCTCTACATTGATTCATTGGTAATTGTCTAGTTCTCTCCATGAGTTCCACATTGATTCACTGATATTTGTCTAGTTCTGTCCACAAGCTCCACATTGGTTCACTGGTATTTTTCCAGTAGCTTTACGTGTGTGTACATGAACATGAATCTGTGGCCTCTCCACTCCTCGGTGTGTACTCTGTGTGTAGCGTTACGTGTGTGTACATGCCATTGAAGCTCTGGTCCCTACACTCCTCGGTGTGTACTCTGGGTGTAGCTTTACGTGTGTGTACATGCCATTGAAGCTCTGGTCCTTCCACTCCTCGGTGTGTACTCTGGGTGTAGCTTTACTTGTGTGTACATGCCATTGAAGCTCTGGTCCTTCTACTCCTCGGTGTGTACTCTGGGTGTAGCTTTACGTGTGTGTACATGCAATTGAAGCTCTGGTCCTTCCACTCCTCGGTGTGTACTCTGAGTGTAGCTTTACGTGTGTGTACATGACATTGAAACTCTGGTCCCTCCACAGGACGGCTCCACGGATTACAGATTTACCTATCGAAACAATCAAGCCTCGCTGACCACAGCTCTCAAGTTCGCTGACAGACTCAACTGTTCATCCGAGAATCGAACAGCAATAGTCCAATGTCTCAGACAGGTTTGTGTGGCTGTTTCTGTAAGGTAACGATACCCTATTTATGTGTCATTATTTTCTTGTGTGTCATCTGTCCATTCCTTTCATTCGGTTACTATACTTTTCTGTGGCCACTTTAGTGTCCACCCCGTATTTATATGTTGTGTTTTCTTGTGTTTGTTTGCTGTGGAAGGCTCGTCGCCGAAGCGCCCATTGTTTTCCATAATTGTATTCTGTAAAGTTGCATTACTTCGTATTATTTTATATTGTTTACACTTCCGCAGTTTTACCGTAATTCTACTATTTTATTCACACCTTAGCAAGTATATAAATATCTGTCTAGGGGAGCTGTTTGTCTGCACTCGCTCAGTTCATATATGTTTGTTGTATAGACACTGTCAGTTCATATATGTTTGTTGTATAGACACGGTCAGTTCATATATGTTTGTTGTATAGACACTGTCAGTTCATATATGTTTGTTGTATGGACATGGTCAGTTCATATATGTTTGTTGGAAAGATGCTTACTTATCAGTTCATATATGTTTATTGTAAGAGCACGGTCAATTCATATTTTTTTTATTATAAAGACACTTGTTGTAAAGACACTTGCTGTAAAAATACTTTTTTTAAAAACACTTGTTGTATACACACTTGTTGTAAAATCACTTGTTGTATACACACTTGTTATAAAGACACTTGTTGTAAAGACACTTTTTGTACACACACTTGTTGTAAAGACACTTGTTGTAAAGACACTTTTGTACAGACATTTGTTATACAGACACTTGTTACAAAGTCACTTGTTGTACATACACTTGTTGTACAGACACTTGTTGTAGAGACACTTGTTAAACAGACACTTGTTGTAAAGACACTTGTTGTACACACACTTGTTGTAAAGACACTTATTTTAAAGACACTTATACACACACTTTTTGTAAAGACATTTGTTGTACATACACTTGTTGTAAAGACACTTGTTGTAAATACACTTGTGTACAGACATTTGTTATACAGACACTTGTTAAAAAGACACTTGTTGTACATATACTTGTTGTACAGACACTTATTGTACAGACACTTGTTGTAGAGACACTTGTTAAACAGACACTTGTTGTAAAGACACTTGTTGTACACACACTTGTTGTAAAGACACTTGTTGTAAAGACACTTATTATACACACACTTTTTGTAAAGACATTTGTTGTACACACACTTGTTGTAAAAACACTTGTTGTAAAGACACTTATTATACACACACTTTTTGTAAAGACACTTGTTGTATAGACACTTGTTGTAAAGACACTTGTCGTAAAGACACTTGTTGTACAGACACTTGTTGTACAGACACATGTTGTACAGACTATTGTTGTACAGACACTTGTTGTAATGTCACATGTAAAGCCGCTTGTTTTGAAGACACGTATATATCTAGGCCCTCGTGACCAACCCCAAGCGTACGTGTATAGTTTTATTGTACGAGTACAACTGTCTATTTGTAGGTGTGATGTTGTTTGGCTTAGTGTCGCGAGACCACTGGAGTTAACGATAAGATGATAGATTAACAGAGACAGCCTGTATTCACAGCTGCAATTGTTTGTTGCTAGTGGGGAAACACTCCCATCGGATCAAAGGAAACCAAAAGTCTTTGAGATTTCCCAGGGAAACAGAAAAATGTCGGCATGTTGTTTTGCCCGAGTCTCAAGATGAAAGATAAAACGCCGCCTTGAATTGGTTGCCACCTGTTGTTGACAGGAGAATGACGTCACTCGGACAATTCCTGACTGCATGAAACATAGCTTATTTGCCGCCAGTGTGAAAAATGGAATTAAACTAAGCTGAAGTGTTTGGCTAGCTCTGTTCGAAAGTCGGAAAGAATTTATTGTGTTCTGTGTTAATTCAAGTTTAAGAACATGTGTCTTTCATGGCAATGTGTAGATTCAATTCAGAACAGAACTAGTTTATATAAGGTATTCACTAGATAACATTTAGGTATAAGTAATGTAGGATAGTCTAGTGATAGATAGAGTTTAGGACTAGAGCATAGTGTTGTGCGTTGTGGTTAGGTATTCAAGGACTGTCGGCGATAGTAGGCAATCGCGTTGTTAAACTAACTAGTGTGAGATGTCAATTAGCTCAGCTGGTTGAGAATAGTGTAGTGGGATGATATTTAGAGAGATTGAGGATGGTTGGGGGATGGGGGAAATGTCCAATGGTGGGATCTTCCAGTGGGGTGTCTACTGGGGTTCTGCGCTTCGCCTTTGGTGTTTCCTTGTCTTATCCTAACTCAGACCGATGTGATGAGCTCCTCTGCCCTATGACAGAGTTTGGTTCACTGTTATATCTGAGTGAGGCCGTCGGCCTGCACTCAGCTAATAGGGGTCAGTGTCGGGTTGCTCTCACCAGGTGTGTTCTCTCTTTCACAGGTTCCACTCAGGTTATGAAGATAACAAGCTGAAACATCACTGTTAAAAGTATGGATGATTCAGTGAAGGACGTTTCATTCAGCGGCTTTTACACTGAGCCCATGATCAGGAGGGTCTGAAAGAACATGGCTCTGTTGAGCAGAAACATATAGTTATCTAGGAACGATTTTCTTTGTGATAGAGTTCACTAATGATTGAGGGAAGGTCATTTTCTACACCACATGTACTATGAACACTATGGGTGTTTAGAAGGAACACTGAACATAGCAGTTTTCCTAAACTAGTAGATGCCTGTGGAATTGTACTCTTTACTTTGCGATCGTGAAAAACTTAGGACAATTAGTAATGAACAATTGTGTTACACGGGACAGTGATACATATTCTCACTGATACAAGGATTGATGAATATTAGAACTGTAGGGACACTTAGTAACATGTGTGTATGATCGATTCAGGATCAGTATTGGACTATATTCATTTTTGGTGATCATGTATCGAGATTATCAGGGAGCTACAGGAGGAAGTCAACATCTGGCAGGAGGGACACATCGTTTGGTGAGGTCATTGTGTACTGAGCTAACATGCTGTGGTGTGGCCATTACTGGGATGATCTGACTTTTCTCCTGAGCTGTTCGGTCAGATTCTGCAGATACACTAGAGTACACACATACGACATACATTCTACACATACACTTCACACATATATACACTTTTCTTCATTAAATTAATTTATTCTTAATTTTTAGAAGCTAGAGTTGTGTATTATGTTGTTTTTGGGAAGAATGAGAGGGGGCATGATCCAGTGGTGTGAGAGAGAGAGAGAGAGAGAGAGAGAGAGAGAGAGAGAGAGAGAGAGAGAGAGAGAGAGAGAGAGAGAGAGAGAGAGAGAGAGAGAGAGGGGTATCCAGTGACTGACGGAGTGTTGTGGACGGAATCTAGTGGATTCTCCAGAATAATCATATGGGATTAAAAAGAATGTGGGTGTTGATTCCCCTCACTCCAGGGACGATACTTTAAGTAAATCCACGACACTTAGTACCCACAGCGTGTTGCCGTGTGGGTGCTGTTAGTTGTCGTGAAGAGATTTGTTGTCAGGGTTAGACATGGTTGACCACACCGCCGTGCTGATCATACCCCAGTGGGTGGTGAGAGAAACACATCACTTCGTGAATGTTCCACCATCACAGCATCCTGTGGTCATTAGCCCGTGAATGCCCGTGAGATTTCAGATCCGCTGTTTATTTACTGGCATGTGGCAATATGTCTGTCTGCAGGTTGATGACAACACTGGCCGGCGTCTTCACCCCTGACCTGCGTCTTCACCTCTGACCTGTGTCTCTATCTCTGACCTGCGTCTCTACCTCTAACCTGTGTCTCTATCTCTGACCTGTGTCTCTACCTCTGACCTATGTCTCCACCTCTGATTTATGTCTCTACCAATGACCTGTGTCTCTACCTCTGACATGTGTCTCTACCTCTGACCTGTATCTCTACCACTGATTTATGTCTCTACCACTGACCTGTGCCTCTACCGCTAACATGTATCTCTACCTCTGACATGTATCTCTACCTCTGACCTGTGTCTCCACCACTGATTTATGTCTCTAACACTGACTTATGTCTCCACCACTGACTTATGTCTCTACCACTGACTTATGTCTCCACCACTGATTTATGTCTCTTACATTGACTTATGTCTCTAACACTGACTTAATTCTCTTACATTGACTTATGTCTCCACCACTGACTTATGTCTCTAACACTGACTTATGTCTCAAACACTTACCTGTGTCTCTAACACTGACTTATGTTCTCTAACACTGACTTATGTCTCAAACACTTACCTGTGTCTCTAACACTGACCTGTGTCTCTAACACTGACCTGTGTCTCTACCACTGACTTATGTCTCTAACACTGACTTATGTCTCCACCACTGACTTATGTCTCTAACACTGACTTATGTCTCAAACACTTACCTGTGTCTCTAACACTGACCTGTGTCTCTAACACTGACTTATGTCTCTAACACTGACTTATGTCTCCACCACTGACTTATGTCTCTAACACTGACTTATGTCTCTAACACTGACTTATGTCTCTAACACTGACTTATGTCTCTAACACTGACTTATGTCTCCACCACTGATTTATGTCTCTTACATTGACTTATGTCTCTAACACTGACTTAATTCTCTTACATTGACTTATGTCTCCACCACTGACTTATGTCTATAACACTGACTTATGTCTCAAACACTTACCTGTGTCTCTAACACTGACTTATGTCTCTAACACTGACTTATGTCTCAAACACTTACCTGTGTCTCTAACACTGACCTGTGTCTCTAACACTGACCTGTGTCTCTAACACTGACTTATGTCTCTAACACTGACTTATGTCTCCACCACTGACTTATGTCTCTAACACTGACTTATGTCTCAAACACTTACCTGTGTCTCTAACACTGACCTGTGTCTCTAACACTGACTTATGTCTCTAACACTGACTTATGTCTCCACCACTGACTTATGTCTCTAACACTGACTTATGTCTCTAACACTGACTTATGTCTCTAACACTGACTTATGTCTCAAACACTTACCTGTGTCTCTAACACTGACCTGTGTCTCTAACACTGACTTATGTTTCTAACACTGATTTATGTCTCCACCACTGACTTATGTCTCTTACATTGACTTATGTCTCTAACACTGATTTATGTCTCTAACACTGACTTATGTCTCTACCACTGACTTATGTCTCTACCACTGACTTATGTCTCTAACACTGACTTATGTCTCTACCACTGACTTAGTCTCTACCACTGACTTATGTCTCTACCACTGACTTATGTCTCTAACACTGACTTATGTCTCTAACACTGACTTATGTCTCTAACACTGACTTATGTCTCAAACACTTACCTGATGTCTCTAACACTGACCTGATGTCTCTACCACTGACCTTATGTCTCTAACACTGACTTATGTCTCTAACACTGACTTATGTCTCTACCACTGACTTATGTCTCTAACCACTGACCTTATGTCTCTAAACACTGAACTATGTCTCTACCACTGACTTATGTCTCTAACCACTGACTTATGTCTCTACACTGACTTATGTCTCTACACTGACTATGTCTCTACACTGACTATGTCTCTAACACTGACTTATGTCTCAACACTGACTATGTCTCTACACTGACCTATGTCTCTAACACTGACTTTGTCTCTAACACTGACCTATGTCTCTAACACTGACTTATGTCTCTACCACTGACTTTTGTCTCTAACACTGACTTTTGTCTCTACCCCTGACTTTTGTCTCTACCCCTGACTTATGTCTCTAACACTGACCCTTTTCTCTAAAACTGACCCATGTCTCAACACTG